>JAPYYW010001007.1:0-64513 GCA_030522545.1 Cremastinae sp. A BG-2022a
TATCTTTTCGTGTCTTCGACGATATCCACTTTATGATGAGAAATTCTAGAAAATTGTTGCAAAATGAAATTAATAATTATTATAACTTATTTTAACTTCCAGGTCATTATTTCGAAAACAGGACACGTCAAATTTTTTTCTAACGAGTATAGAGATTAGCCAAAAGTCATTGCGCTCCGCATAATGCGCTATATTCCGATGAATCGATTAGAGGCCTCATGTCTTTTTTAATATAGATATTAGAATATCGTTTGACAACGAAACGCACTCTTTAAAAAATAAATTAAATAAGACTAAACTCTAAAAAATGGTTGAAAAAATCCGGCAAAAAATTAGAGGCAGCTTTTTTTTTCTCCTAAAGAAGAAGAAATTTTAAAAAATAGCCTAGGGTGAAGATGTTAGGCGTGCAGCGGTCGAGGATCCCGGAGATAAGAGCCATTTGGATTCGATCGTTTCTCAAATCTCGAACGAGTTCGATGGACCTGAGGCGAAAATAATTTTCCATCTCTTTAGAGTCGTTTACGAGGGATCGGAACTATCGATCGGACAAAAAAAGAGTCCTCCTCTGCAACACACACGTTTGTCCTAAAACGACGTCCACATCCTGTGCGAAGGAAGAAGCTTTTATCCAGTCTCTCCTTTTTAAAAATTTTTTTTCTCTCATCCACCGGGCTCGTGTTTTTCTTACCTTTTTTTCCTCCCCATTTTTTCCCTCGCCCTTATCCCTCTCCTAGCTCTTCCTCGACTTTCTCCGAAGCTTCATAATTTCTCTCATACGTACGATCCCCCCCAAGCGCCGTTCTCCAGGTGGTCCTGGCCACGAATCCGTTTAATCGCTCTAACGATCATCATCGGTTTGTGCCGAAGTCCGGTTAATATCGTTGGCTCCGATTAAGATCAGCCCAGAGTAACAACAAGCGCGAGCCTCGTTTCCGTTTCGAAAGCATGGCGCTCGAATTTGGCGAAGTCACTGAACTAGGAGACTCCCCGAAGAAGAGGTTGCGCCAGCTGATTAGAAAAGTCGAATTAAATAGATTTTCCGAGGGCCTAGAATCAACTGCGTCATTGGACCGGATGCATCCTCTTCTCCCTTTCCAATGATTTTCTCCTCGAATCACCTCTGTGAAAAATAAATCTTGATTTTTCTACCGGATAATGACCATGGTGTGAACGATGGACGAAAAAAGAAATTATTTCTATGAGAAAAAAAAATCACGTCTGTCTTGATCTGAACGTTCATTAATTTCGAACGATGGATCACGGACAGCTCGATTGGCTAACTTTTTTTCCTCTGTAGCGTCATAGAACGTATTTCGGACCCGAACGGAAAAATCATTGAAAATAATTGCACGAGATATACACTGGAAAAAATTAAACGGTGCGCGCTTTTTTTTCGTAAAAGAAATACAATAGAACGTGAATAAATCTTGAAACAGTGTGCAATATCAAATATTTATATTTTGTTATCAGAATTAATTTTATTTTATGGCAAATAGAGTTTATTTTTATTTAAACAAATATTCTAAATAAATTTATCCGAGTAAAAATTCTATAGAAATCTAAACTTACGTAGATGACGTCACTAATATAATTTATTTAAGGTAGTTCGATCGTCAGTATTATTTAATATACACATTGAGAGAAAAAACATATACATATATTTGGTACATTCAACCCTATAGCATCTTAAGTAAATCCATTACCATTTTTAGTGATCGAATGGTATGTTTGAAGACGTAAATATTTATTATTTAAGAACACTCAATCACATGAATACATTTTTATAGTTGCAGAATTATATAATTGAATTATTTTCAATAAATATTTAAAATGTTTCGTAGTTTTAATTTAAATTCTTTCGCATAGTGCATGGATTAGACAAGGATTTTTCAATGGCATGCATTGTCTACCAAAATTTTCCTCAAAAACGTACAAAGCTATAAAAATGAAGGGAATTCCCAACTTTCTTTACGACTCGCAGTCATCTCTCGTTGTCGTAAATGTTCCGATGATTCATACCGTTTAAATTTCTATTTTACAATCAAACTTTTGACTATGGACGTACCGAACCAACATTTTTACATTATACAAAAAAAAAATCACGAAACAATAATCTTGAATTTCGTCACGACTGCTATTTACTTAAATCGATAATTCAGCACAATTCCCGCTAATGGAAAAATCATGGACTTTTCCGATTTACTCCGTACCCGAAATATTTCAGCAGGGAGCCAATAAACATCCGTTCGTTCAAAGAATTTCCATGCCCGAGCGAAATAAGGAAAAAAAGGACAGGAGAGAAAGAGAGAAAGAGAGAAGAATCAAGATTCACCGCAATGAATTCCATATTCTGGCGTTGACTTGTATTCCAAGGGAGAAAGGCCGCCCTTTGAGCGTAATCGCGGACGTTCCAGTTTTACGAAAAGCGTCGAGCGAGAAATAAAAAAGGATCGAGGAGAATAGAGGGAAGAAAATCAATGAAGAAGAGCGTGGCGGGTTGCGGTGAGCGATATTTTGGAGTCGTACGAAACTGGCTCGAGGTTTCGCGACGGAATTGTAGCGATCAGAAAGAGAGGGGGAGAGAAAAGAAGAAGAAGAAAAAATCTAAAAAGAATGATGAGTGAAACGGCGAACCAGAGTCGTATTCCCGTAGAACGGAAAAGAGAATCTAACGAGGCCGGTGAAGGCGGTTAAAGAGGATGGTTTTTCCTCAACAATGAGACGAACCCCGTGGGGGTTGGCGAACGGAGACTGCGAGACGCCGAGCTCGAGTCCTCGTGTGCGTGTGCCCCTGGGGAGATTGCGGACGTCTTGCCGAGAGGAGAAGACACTTACACACATAAATCGTGAGTGTAGGGATAAAAAGAGCGAGAGAGAGAGAGAATGTCCGGCGTGTTGTGAGACGGGGCGCGAGGTGAAAAGGAAGAAGGCCCATGGTAATTGAAGTTAAACGAGATAGCTCGCCATTCACGAGAACGAAATCCTGACAATGAAACGCTTCTCTCGCTCGCTCTCGATCTTTCTCTCTTTTGCTTCCTGTACGCCTTTACCTTGCTCGTCGAGGCTGGAGGAATCACCTCCGGGCGACAGACAATGGCTCTGCTGGAGTCGCTTGCGATGAACTCCGCCAGGATATGCCCGCGTGTACCTATATATACGCGTGTGCATGTGTGCGTACATAAATCTATCTTCAAAGCGTACAATTGATTGCTGATCCTTGTCGTTGCTGGTTTTTTTTGGCACCCTGCCAACCCCGGCGAAATATCTTTGGTCAAAATACGAAAAAAAAAATGTCTACTTTTTGCCCAAAAAGTTGACGCTCCCGTTGCGCAAACCACCGGCATTTTCCACAAGCTAACGAGAATGAGAGCCGTGAATGCACGCGACATTATATGCACAAATGAAGCTTGAAAGCGAGAATCAGGAAATGGGGAAAAAAGGTGTCCCTTTTCCCTATTTTATTCTATTTCTTTCTTTATTAACAATGCCTTGCCAATTTCATGGCTTTTTTTTTCTTCTTACGCAGCTCTCGGATCGTCTCAATATATCCACGTGCACATTCAGGCCTTAGAAAATTTTCCAGACTTTAACGAGGTGAAATCGAAGCGAACCCCTAAATTTCCGAGGCTTGCAAACTCCGAGCAATAAAAATCGGTTAATTATTGTTATAACAAAGTTACTGCTCTCGCGTGTACCCGCGTGTGTACACTTCTTCGGTTCGTCGTTCTTGTTTTTCTCGGGCCTACCGATCACAGGCGTGGCCCAACATATTTACTACCGGACGGAGAGACGTGTACGGCGCCGTGTGCCTCTTATTCCACCGTTCATCTCTCCACCTTTAAATTCTCTCATCATACCCACACAGCCCTCAACCAACCTCCGACTCTCCTCGCACACTCCTCCCGTTCCTCCTTTTTTATCCCTCTGGACGTACAATACGTATCGATGCAACGGATAATCACCGGATCGCTCGCTCCTACCGCGTCCAGTGATTTCTAGCTCGTCTCTCGCGCCCCTCTTCGCTCTCTTCCTTCGCACGCGTGATTTTATCTACCAGGATAACGCTCTGCTCGGACTTATCTCGATTTGCGAACTTTTCGGTACAAATGTGCAGTTAAGGTAGTTCTACCGTGGTTCTATGGTAGAAATGGTTTTCTATAGAACTTTTCTTAAAACTTTGCACATATGTTTTTTAACGTGGTGCTCAAGTGTGTGTCAAATTTTAAAAGGTTTCTCTATATCTAGAAGTCGAGATATTTATTATTGAAAGTCATATCTCTTTGTAACTCATTTTCCATAAGAGCTTCTGTTTAAAAAATGTGATTTTCAACATGAAATATCCTGATATCTAGATAGAGAAACCTTTTAAAATGTGGCACCAACCTTTATACAGGATCAAAAAAGGTTTATCTAGTTTTTTTTTTAAATCTACCAGAAAAAATTTCAACTGATGATTTTACCTTTAGTTTACATAGAAAGGAAACTTTTTAACGGACTGTCGCAGTAGAAATACTTTAAGGTAGTTCTATAGTTTTATCGATTATTTAGGATTTTGTTAAAAATTGGTACAGTCATTAATTGATATTTTACGCATAAGCGTACTAAATTCAAAGAGGTTTCACCGTATTGAAATTGAGATATTTTGTATTAAAAATGCCAATTTTCAGTGCTCTCCCATAAGAGCACCTGTGTTAAATATTGCGATTTTATTCCAATTTCAGATTATGATTTTTTAAATTTTCGTACATACGTAGCAAGTACAAGTCATCTTGGATGACCTTGAATTTTGAGTATATTGTTCTTGAAACAATTTGCAACAACTTTTCTTAATTAACTCAAGCTCAAAAACCACATGATATGAAGATAAATTGAAATAAAAACTTTTTATTTGACTACATCTATATAGAACTACCTTAAATAGAATGGATGTGGAATATTTGTGCTCACTTCGAGAAAGTGAACACAAATATTGAGACACTTGAGAGACTTTTATTGACAAAAGTACGACGCTTTTTATCATACCTGCTCGATTAAGGTAGTTCGATCATTAAGGCAAATCCAACTATAATCAGTGAAAATAGTGTACAAGCCAAATACTTGATTAATACATTTTCCACAATTTTATCGAAATTTACCGTGTCGTTTTTTTAACGAAAATTTCTTGATAGTATAAGTTTCATAATTAAGCAATCTTATATACAGTCTATTATTATTTAAAACTTAAAAGTACAACTTTACAACTTGTGCAATTAACACCGTTCAAAAACTGAAATTCCACGTACCAAACAAAAAACAGAAGATGTAAAAAATCTAACACTTGTTTTTCACCGTCTAATTGAAGAGTTCCTTATTATCGAATGTCATTGGTATCCTATATTGCATACGCCATTATTAAAGATTCTTTTAAGGAACAAAATAACGCCGTGGAACCGCCTTATCCTAAAATTTGGACATTAATATATTGATATTATTAAATGATATACAATAGAAGTAAAACGATCGAGCTTATATTTGAAATTATTATATACGATATTTAAAACATACGACTTATATGCGAAGATCGATCCAGATCGACCCATCTGCTCCAGAATTACGATGAAACAATTTCATCTTCTAAAAGACATGCCATCCAAAGTTCTAATAAGTGTGTCATCTAACACCATATAACATTGTCTCATATCATCTAATAAGATTACCATTTAATACCATATATAATATCATCTAAAGTTCTAATAAGTCTACCACATATAATACCGCATGTAATATATCATTTCTAATAAGTGTATGGTCAAAACAGCTTTTCCATGGAAAAAACCTACATATTTATAGATATGCACTTCTTCGTGGTGTATGATGAATTGTTCTGTACCGTACGCATGCTTTGTACCATGTGTTGGTAATTATGGTTCACCGCGCGGTGACTTTATTAGAATGTTATGCGGCGATTATTTAGCTTGAGATAAAAATATGTAAGAACCCTTCGTTTCATCTGTGTGTGTATTTGAAATGGAAGGAGAAATATATATCCGTCCGAAGGCCTTTAACTTCGAAAGGCGTTCGGTTCGTTAGGTTCGAAGGATATCCCTTGAGTAAGTGGTGTCGATGTATATTCAACGAGTAGGCGTTCTCCCGGGTTTCATACTCGTGCACGGGGAGGCCGTGAGGCTGTGCGCGCACAGCTTCGAGATATTTTTGCATGTGTAGCTCGCGCTCATTGAGCTCTCAGATATTCAGCTGGATACCTTTTCTCTCGTCTCGCTCAGCAGCGCGAATGCGCGAAGCCCAAAGCTCGCTCTCACTCTCGTTTCGTGGCACTTTGGCTCGATCCCTTTTGCCCCCTGTCTTCGACGTGTCGTACGCCGGGACTCGATGTCTTCGTTATCTCCGCGGGCTCTCCCTTCTCCCACGGACAAACGAACAACGATTCTCCACCTCGGCGAGTCAATCCCGTGGACCAACTTTATTA
The DNA here is from genome assembly GCA_030522545.1 of Cremastinae sp. A BG-2022a. Taxonomy (NCBI): domain Eukaryota; kingdom Metazoa; phylum Arthropoda; class Insecta; order Hymenoptera; family Ichneumonidae; species Cremastinae sp. A BG-2022a. Next base: position 6,467 of record JAPYYW010001007.1, read on the forward strand.
TTCTCGCCCTTTATCTCTCTCGGCTTCTTCTTCTCCTCGTCCTCTGTTACCATCGTTTCGCAATTTGACACTGGCCATCCGAATTTCAAAACTTCTTTTATTCTCTGTAAATAAAAGCACTCCAATTTTCTTTTTTCAAAATTTTATCATTTAAAAAAATTTGACGCCTGCTACAAAATTGGTAATTTTATACATGTGGACGAAATGATTTAAAACCACCATCTCCTTGCATTGTTGTTGTAATTCATAAAGTGGCGAACAAAAAAGTAACCATAAAATGAACTTTTATTGAAGACAATAACCAAAATGGTATACGATGGTTTCAAAAATTGTTTTTACGAGCCCCGAAGCGTTTGACCCGAAACTTCTCTATATTTGCTACCTGCAAAGATTTTACGGCTCGAAAAAGTTCTCTGGTAATCGATGCGCCACGGTACAAGTTTTTTCTCGAGTGTTTTCGCTTTATACGAAATCCTGGTGGTATTGTTTCAAAAACTCGAAGAACGGAAGATCTGTGGTAAATATATCGAAAGACAAAGGGAGGCACATTCGAGCCACGATATCCTCGATCGGAGAACGAGAATGTTCGCGATTAGTTCTACTGGTATTCCGAAAGAGTCCCCGAAACAAGTTTTTTTTCGTATAATTTCAAGTTGCCACTGTGACACGGTTGGATTCTTGGACATCGAAAAACTGGATGTACTCTTGTCCCGAGGGTTGTAAGACGATGTCCTGGCTCGTTTTACAACCCAGTTGCGTAACCTGGACGTAGCCATTGTCGCACTTTGATGATCGCGACTATCGATTGCGTCCTACCTTTTTCGGTGGTTCATTTGTCGGGCATCGTGCGCGATAGCGATCGTCTCGTTTTTTTCTTCCTTTTTACCTACCAGCACGCGCTGCCACATGCGAGCCTGTGAGCCTCAAGATTAAACGTCGTTTGAGCCGCGATAGACAGAGACTCTCAATTTCGGACGCGAGACCATCGTCCTCAAATCGGATCTTGACTTCATCCTGAGCGTTTTATCCCTCGGGACATTCCTCAACGTTCCCTTAATGAAGACGTCTCCGAGACGCTTCGTTAACGAGAAACATTCTAATGAATTGTCCTCCGCGATCTTTCGCAGCTCGAAGTATCGTTTCGAGCCTATATGATACCTTCATCCATTTCTTTTTGTCGAATCTACGATCTGCCCATCGATCTTTGAAAAACATTCAGGAACCCACTGAATTCTTCGGGGTCTTCGTCCTCGCATTTTTTACGCGATTACATTTTTTTTTCTCTCAATACTGTCCGAAGAAATATTTTTTATTCCAATCTTTGTATCAATTTTGAATTTATAGATCATTTTTTTGAAGATGGTCGTGGAGGAATGTCAAAGTCTAAATGTGTCTAGACATGTGTACATATGTGCTCGAAAGTAAGATAGTTCGATACAGGTAATAATATTCATTTTCCAATTAGATCAGAATTTTCATGAACTGAGAGAAATTATGATAATAAATTTTACTATAACGTATGATTTTATATAGTAAAATTATAGTAAGATTTTATATAACTTTCATAATAATTATAGCATATAGAGTCCCACTTTACAAATAGTTAAAAATGTCGTCACATTTTTCTCTCGGTGCTAACCGAATTCTTCGTGGAAAAAATGAATCTTAAAAGTAAAGTTTAACTCTGTAATTTTATTCCAATCCCATAATTAACAGATACTAGAAAACTAAATGAATTTTTAACAAAATTTTTCTAAAGGGAAATAATGAATAATATCTTCATAAATATATGGAGTTACTGAATGTGTCTGTGATGATTATCCACTTAAATAACAGCTTACTAAATTGAAAGTAATATATTTGTAAGTATAAATTAATTAAAAATATTATTTCTCTAACGAGGATGAATGTGAGTAAATCTGTTAATATTCAATAATTATGAAAAGAATTTTCATTCTTTTTGGCAAAGAATCAAATAATTCGACTAACAAAATATATCAGAATTCGAAAAATTTTGAAAATTAATATTTGATATAAAAATTCGAAATAACAAAAACCATTCGGTACGGAAATCTCGATAAAACCTTACAGTATCCGCGAACGAAGGTAAAAAATAAAGTAAGTAAAGAGGGAAATAAAAACATAAGAAATCTGTGGTGAAGAAGGAAAAGGCATTATCGCATTTTTGTTGGTGGCACGATCGCGATTGCTCGTCGAGAGAAAAACCGCCGTTTTTATTCCTTATCTCAATCTTTTCTCGCATATACAAAGATTCAAAATAACACGGATAAGGGAGAACGAGAAGCGAGATTTTTCAGATTAATATATACTCCAGTTTTCCGGCATTATTCGAGAGTTTTGGGCGAAAATAAAATAAGGGAAAGAGGAGAAGTTGAGATCGTCCTGGGAATCGATGTCCCGCGGAGAATCTCCGACCTCCCTTAGCGCCCGAAGAACGAGATCCGATCTCTCGTCCTTTTTCCCAACGAGTGCGTACATTTTTCTGCATCTTCTTCTGCCGCACGAGACATTCCGAGGAAAACAGGAGTGAAATACCGCGAACGCTAAAAGAATATTGGTAGAGATAATTGGAGATAAGGGAAATGAATTTTTATCCACATCGCATCGAGTTTCGCTCGCTCTGTATTTTATATTGCTCATAAAATTGCTCCTCCGGGCCCACTCCGGATGATCGATCGATCTTTTCACTCAAAAACGAAAAGCTTCGGTGTCATACCAGAAACAATAAACGTGTCATAATCTGTGAAAGATCTTGGTCGAACCTAAAATGGAAAAGAAAATTGAAAAAAATGATGGGCAGGTAAAAAAATAATTTTCGAATCATAATATTAATAAAACCACCTTGAAACATTGAAAATCAAGAAAAAAATATAACAAATATAGTTAGGTGAATGAAGATGTCGTTAAATAATACCTTTTTCACTAACACATTACTTTGCGATCTCATCTTATTATTTTTGGCTCGTGAGCTCAAGGAATCAACGGACGAGAAAAAAAAATTGTGAGAACTGGATTGAGTCATTTTTTTTCTTAAAATTTTTTATTTTTCTCTTTCCGTCAACTGTCCAGCCCGTATTCAGCCCACCCACGAGTACTTTTCTCCTGTCAAATTTGCGCATAAAAGAAGAGACGTGCACTCTCGAAGTTTCGATCCCTTGTATTACTCTGCAGGATGTTCCCTTAAAATTTTTTTTCTCCACCTTATGATTCCTTTTTTAAAAATAATTTGACGATGATAATTAAATGTGGTATTGCGATGTTTAAAAATTGAAAAATAATTTATGAAATCTATATGCAATATTATTCTTTATATTTCCAAAGATCTGATTTAGTTTTTCATATATAGTATAGTTACTCTAATGAAATTTAAAAGTCATTTAATAAAAAATTATTAAATTTATTTACCTTGATCAATTACTCTGATGTAACTGAAAACATGAATATTCCTGGATCTTTTGCTGCACTGTCAATGAACTCAAACTTATTCACTTCGAGTTTTCACCATTAGATTGCGAAAACCTAATTGTCATTTTCAAATAATTTATAACAATCTTTATAATAAATATTTTTCAATAAATAAACATTAATTTACATAACAATATTTCAAATAAATATATATTTTAAATAAATACTTAAAGTTTTATAAAACGAAGATTTAAAAGATTCTGGACTGTTATCCAAATTTTAGGGTGACCAAACGAAAGATAAAAACGCATGAGGTTAAAGTTTTGAATTTGAAAAAAAAAATAACGATCGAAAGAAACAATGTCGTGCGTATAGCGTCGTAAAAATAGTCTCCCGTTGGCGGAAGAATGTCGATAACTTTATTCCGAGTTCCACATTTTTCGTGAGATCGGCCGGATGGTATGGGAATATGCCCGCAGAATGTGACAATATGGAAGGACATCACGCAGGGAGCTGGAGCAATAAACAAGCGCGCGCGGAGCATGTAAACGCGCGTACGAGCGGAGATAGAGATCGTATATGGGAGCGAATCGCTAAACGAAATCGAAGGGAAGGCTCATCCTCGCGTGTGTGTATGAAGGAGAGCGAAAATCTCGAAGGCATGCGGTGCAAGGACCACCCGCGACGGCCACGCGAGAATATTCTCAAAAGTTACACCGTCTGTGCGAAGAAAAAAGACAGCGAGCGAGAGGGAAAATGAAAACAAGGAGCGAGAGAGAGAGAGAGAAGGAAACCGAAAGAAAAAATACGAATGCCGATGAGATTTTGTCGAGTGCGAGGAAAAGAACGTGTCGAACGTCTCATTCAATACTCTCTTTCCTCTTTCTCGCTTCCTTTTCATTCTCTTTCTCTGTGAATGCATTTATATGCATGCGTATATTTCGACTTCTCTCTTTTCATTCCCGGCTTTTTTTTCTCAAATCTACGTGACGATCCTCTTCGTTTCCAAAGAAAACTGAAAACTGTAACACAGGATTGAACTTTCGTGAAGTAAAAGGTCAATCGACGATCAACCGCGAAATAATTGTCAAAGTACAATCGTTCAAACAAAAATTCAAGTATAATACAAAAAAATGTCTTAGTATATATATGTATATGTAGGAAAAAAAGAAAAAAATATAAGGACAAATCGTTCTCGTTTCGATGAAATAAAAATCATGTTCTCATTTTTCTATACAAACCTTGTTTTTATTTCAATGAAAAAAACGAAAGCAACTTCGGTACACTTTATTTTGTTCATTTCTTACGTTTTTTCAAGACACTTGTCGGGCTGCACGCGCTAACATTAAAAGAATCGAGCAAAGAAAATAAGAGAGAAAGAGGAGAAAGAAGGGGTGGAGAGGGGGGGAGGGGGCTCTAGAATATACATATTCAAAACAACATTTCTGCCCACACGTGCAAAAAAATGGAGGCGCAGTTTTTCGAGCCGGGGATGAGTTTTCGAGAGCGCCAGGAGCCACGAGGAGAGAACACGAATGCAAGAGAGGAGTCCGTACGAGGGATTGAAGATTATTCCAGTGGCCGCAGGAGCTCGCGCCCGAAAACCCGACCGTATAATATATAAAACAAGAACTCCCTTCTAATTATCCCGCGGGCTTAGCAGCCAGGCCAAACTGCATCACGCACTTGTACGTGAGTAGCCTCTCTTATATACAAACGTTTTCGGGTACGACGTGTATATATGCGGCATAAAGTATAAACTGTATGGGGAATTTAACGCAGAATCGCTGTAAAATTATTTTTTCGTATTAAATATTCTCCAAAGCGATTTATAAATTTACTTTTATTGATTTCGAATCATTATACCCAATTACGCATATATTTACGAGTCGAATGTTTATGGGATATTATTAAGAAGGTATTAGCAATACGTACTAGTCGCAAATATATACTGTTCGACTTATTTTTAAATGAGGAATAAATAAATAATTTTTAAGACTGAATAAATTTTTTTTACTAAATATACTAATTTCGAAATGTAAAAATGATTTTTAGTTTTATATTTTAAACACGTATATATATAAGTGCCATATACAATGTTATAATTAAATGTTTCTCTCAAAAGTTCAGTGACCACATATTTTTATGGTAAATAATAAAACATAGCACACCAATGAATACGTGAAATATTTTAGATTGTTGGATAGGTCACTCTAAATATATACGTTTTTCGATCAAAAAGCGTATCCTAATGCCAGTTTCTCATAAGATTTTTTGCTTATTTAATCGGTAATGATGCTTGAAATTTAAATAGAGGAATCTGGATTAATACTCCATACTTTTCATATACTTTCGTTAATACCTCATCCTTAAGATATCGTAAATATGCAAAAATTTGGTTAAAAGTAATACAAACAAGATTTATATTTATAACAATATATACTTATGTAAAGTTTATGTAATGAACTTATAAAAATATATATACACGTAATAAGATTTATTCAAATGAATATAACCATCAATCAAATGCATTTATTTAATTCGACGAATCTTTGCATGAAATTCTCCACGTTTTCTCTTTAATTTTTGGTTGCATGTTTTACAGCGAGTCTGTATTATTTGCAATTTATGCTTGACGCAAGTATGTCATTTTTGTCCCAAAAGAAATTTTTTCCATTTATAATTTGGAGATCGATATTCACTTTATCGTATCATTAATTCCGTTTTATCTTTCTTGATTATATGGGTGCAGAGGCAACTTGAGGAACGCGATAGAATACATTACGGACTCGTTTCTCCGAGTCGGGACTTGATATATCTCGTCCCGCGGTGAAAGGAGACTCGAACGAGAATGTCGGAGTCGTCAAAATTTGGATTTTTCCGAAACTCCGAAAAAAATAAAAAATAAAAATCTCTCGAACCGAGAAGCGAATGCTCTTCGAAATGTCCTCCCGATGGATAAATTTTACGTGAAATCCGATCGGCCGACTGGTGAAATCCCGATCGAGGGTTCTGTCGAAATCTCTGGTACATGCGCGAAGGATTTTGTCCGCGATCAGACGGAGAGTTTGAGAGAAAAATAAGGCCTTTTGTGCTATTCCAGGTTGATCGGGCGAGAGTCGCCGTAGCGGATCCGCGGCTCGGAGACGAAGGAAGAGAGGCGAGGATTCGGGTTCGTGCGATGAGGCTCGCGGATGTGCGAGCGCGGCGCGCGCACAACGGCGAGTCCGAGCGAGCGACTTCAACGGTCGCGCGTGGCTGGCGCGTTCCTTGATCCCCCTCTTTTCTCTTTTTATCCTTCCTTCCCCACGGTTATTCCTTCGACGCGCTCCTCATCTCGCTTCAGCAATCGCGAGAAGCCTCGCTTCTTCGTATACCCTGACTTATTTCTCTCCTTTTATACTTATTCGTTCTCCTTCTCGGGTTCTCCTCCCTCTTCTCCCTCCTCCCTCCCCGCGGCCGCCCGGTTCGCCCGTTTCTCAACGTTCGTGCTGCCTTATATTCAAGATCCTCGAGGCACTTTCGCCTCGAAATTTGGAGAGCACATATGTGATCTCCGACACTCTTTTCTCCCTCGATCGAACTCTCCGGAGATTCGTAGAGTCGTCAAAATAAAGCATGAGCTTATTCGGAGCTAGAGCGCGCGTTGCTCGCTTTATTATCGCGTATATTCTTTCGTATAACGTGACAAAACGAGAAAAATTTGAAATTAATTTTGAAATTTTTTACTCTTTGCTTTAATTTTCCAATAACATATCGTGCACATGATAAAAATATCATTTTTGTAAATTTCATCAATTTATTATGAGGACACATTGGATGTACTTGCACCCTTCACTTTCATCTTCCGATGACATATCTTTTGTATAAGAAAATAAAGTTTCTAATTTAAAGAAACTTTCTTCCACTTTGACAATTTTAGTTTATATGAAAAATTAAAGCCAGCAAAAGGATAAATTAATTTCATTAGTTTGTCATGAGAAATTCAACACTTGCACTCTTCACTTTGGTCTTATTCCAATAAAATCTTTTGGATAGAAAAAATTGTTTAATTCAAAGAAACATTCTTTCCCCCTGACAATTTCATTTTATATGAAAAATGAAAGCAAGGAAATGAAAAAAATATGCACATTAATTTTTTATTGTTATGAGAATATAATAAACGTTATAATAATTTTTTGTAGAGAATTCTCTTTGAACGTTTCCCTTATTTTTTCTTCCAATTAAAAAGAAACAAATATTTTTCAATGCACTGAATGTTACATTAAACGTTAAACATATATTTTTTAAATTATTTTCTGCATAGTATATATACTCTTTTTTATTAAAAAAATGTAAAATAAATAAAAAGTATGAAGAAGCTGTCTGGTACACTAATTGAAAAAAAATTTTCCACTTTTGAAAGTACTAGCACAGAGCTGACACGTCGAATAAATATTGTTTTTTTTTCATTGGATCCTTTTTTTTACATAGGAATGAAAAATGGTGAGACCAGGTTCTTATGGGGTCCCAGGCTCGTTTTTTCCTTCTCTTTAGTTTTTTTTTAATCCTCAAGGGCACGACAGGAAAACGTTAAAAAGGAGGCGAGGGGTGGCGAGGACAGCATGAATCAGGTACGCGTGTGATCGGAGAAGAAGAAAGTCGCAGGATTTCGCGGCTGAGACACATAGCGAGGGAGAGACGAGGAAACGAAGGAAACGATATGGAGAATAAAGACAGAAACAACGGGCTTGCCAGAGGGCGCGCAACCCTCCGAAACTGAAGAGGGAGACCGAAAAAAGCGAAAGAGGGAGAAAAAACATCGTAATTGAAATAAATGATAATGGTGCGTGAGGTGAGCTTTCGAGTTCGTTGAACGGATTCGTGTTTTCCACTCATTTTATTGCTGCTTATGCACCCATAGGCTCTTCTACATAAAATCGTTATGATTAGAGATAAACAAAAAACAAAAAAAAGTAAAAATCAATATTTTACCAATAAAAATATTATATGAAATTTATTTAATGACATACGCAACGATTGAGGACGATTGAGGTAAAAGAAAAAGCATATATACCTCTCTGTACTGAGTTTTACTCGTATATTTAATTTTTTAAATTCGTTCGAAGAAGAAAGTTACGATGAATAAAAAAAGACTGTACAAAAATCAATATTTTATTAATAAAACTTTTATTTAATGATATGTACGGCGATATAAGGACTCGTGCTTAAATGAACTACCAAAATAAAATAATAATAATAATAATCGAGGTAAAAGAAATGTTTACGGTTTTACGGAGGTTTTCTTGCGTTTTATTTCCTTTTTCAAAATCGTCCTCTGACAACCAAGAAATCAAGAAAAATCGAAAAAATATCTTCCGATTGCTCACAAAGCGTGGCGAATGGAAAAAAGTTCAGAAAATTTGTACGGAACTTTTTTTTCATCTCATTTCGTAACGTACCGGGTGAAGAGGGAAGTGGAGAAGAGCAGAAAAAAAAGAAAAACGTTGAGGGTCGTCAGAACGATATGACATGGAATTTCCTGTGTGATATTGACGTCTGGGACGCTCCCTTTTAAACGCTCGATAGATTATCCTCCGCGCGGAATATCATCAGTCATTATTTATCGCGCGACCGCCGGCAATATCGATGAAACAACGATTATTTGCGGAACTCTTCGTAAAACTGAAACGAAGGGGAAAAAAACTTCGTCATTACACGATAGCGTTAGTCATCGAGGAATTTTTTTTTTCCCTCGATTTATGAAAAATCATCCGATCGCTTACGAGAAGATAACGCAGCAATTTGACGTCGTTTTGCTCAAATTTCCAGCAAAATGCGTTCTCTGATCGATCATATGCACTCATTAGAGTTTCTCGAACTTTAAATCGATGCACAGCAAAATGTAAAATGGAAATATAAAATTATGCAGTTTTTTCCAAGGGAGCGTTTTGTAAAGTTTTTTTTTTTTCGTGACCGTCGTGATCAATGATTTTTTTCTTTCGAAGCAGAGAGTGGGAGGAGGAAAAACGTTGACGAGATTTTCTCGAGAGCGATCGTAATAATGGGCTCGTAGGATAATTGGAGCTAATTTTCCAAAATTCGAGGTTCAGAGAAGTTTTCCACCGATTTTTCTGTCCAAACTTCTATACACGGGAACGCAAGGACCGAAAAAAATGTTTTTGAGAAAACGAGTTCTATCCCTTTCCCCCTTTATTTTCCTCCTCCCTCGTCTCCTTCTCTTCTTCTCTACCTTTCTCTCGGTCAATCGTCGTGTGTTTTTCGTGCGAAAGGGATTTTGGTTAACGATCATCGCCTCGCGCTCGCTCGGTCATTATCCTCGTCAGTTTTTCGTTTACATTTTTTCCTTCTCCCTCTCTTCCATCTCTCTATCTCTCTTTCTATTCTGAGATGTTCTCGAGCGAAAAAATTGACCGACGGAATCCAGGATAATCGGACGCGCGAACGGCAACGACGACACGAGAAATAAAAAAAAATGAGAGAAAACGAAAGCGATGGGAGGTTGGAGAAAAACTAAAAGAAAAAATCTAGAATAAATCGAGGAACTCATCACAAAAGCGCTCGCATCTTGCTCTTTCTTTCTCACGAGAAACACGCCCTATCTCGCAACGAGATGAGCCCTGATATTAAAAAAAAAAAATTAAAAAATAAAAGGGAATCGCGGCGAAAGAGACAAAGAGAGATTTCCGACGTCTAAATCCTAAATAACGCGGCCCTTCCGGTCGATTTCGTGCAGCTCGTCCCTCGACACGTTTTTCTTCTTTTTTTCGCCGCACTGTTTATTGTAATGGGTACTCAAAAAACTCGACTGTTTAGGACAGATTGAAAAAGGAGGATCCGAAATTTAGATGGAATCTGAATTTCGGGAGCTCGCCGAGCATTCGCGTGACTTCCAAACGAAACCGCAAGAGGTGACGGACTGTGAGAAAAAGCGCTGTTAAAATCCAAGTTTTTTCGAATAACAGAGAAGACGAAATTCTGATGGGAGTACATTACAATTTTGTGTACCATGTTATCTTCAAACTGTACAAAAAAATAAATGAATTAAAAAATGCATAAAAGTGCAGTAACCAAACATTTCTGCGACTATAATTAAATAATTAAATTTGTTGTGTGTATAGGAAGAAATTTTGTAACACATTATAAAAGTTTATTAATAAAGCCATTGCATATTGTAATTTCATAAGAAAACGATTTTTTTGTTACAACTACCTCATAAGAAAAAATATTTACAGAACTGACATCAGTTGATATCGACGAAGTGAACTGATTAACTTTTAACGAAACATGAAGTGAATATACCTAGTCAGATAATTTTCCAAAAAAGTAACACCATATGACTATTCAGTAGTAGCAGCGTGACCTTATATATAAACTAAATATTAAATTTTTTTTTATTATTTTTTCAAAATTTTGCGAAATACTCTAATGCAATAAATTTCTTTAAAGTCATTACAAAATTCATTGCAATAATTTGCTCATCAGTCTGGAAATAAATCGGGTAATCCGGGTATCAGAAAAAGCAATTTGCCGGTTCATATCCATTGATATTCCGTTTACGTACGAAGCGTATGCACGGCCAGGCAAGAAAAGAAGATCAATTTCGTGCAATTTGTGCGTTTACGCGAGACGACCTCAGTATCTTTTTTTTTTCCTCGGTACGCATTCTCGTGATTGATTCGAATTGATATAAAATGAATATCCATGCATTTATATATACGTGCGCCCTCTATTTTTGATCATCCGTAAGAACAAAAAAGTCCATGAAACGAATATAATATTCGCTCGATGAATGTACCGTTAAGATTTCGTATGGAAACTCTCTTCGAGGTCTGTACAGAGCATTGACTGTAATATATTACAATGAGATTTGGAGGATTTTGTACGTGAGCCTTTTCCCTTTTCCTCTCCCTCGCTTATTTCCTTCTCTCCCTCTCTCTCTTCTTTCTCTGTCTCCTGCTTCGAGTATTTGGAAGGAGCAGAGAACAACTCGAATCTCGATGCCCGTATCTCAGTACAAAATTTCGTGTACGCGTACAGAGAGAAGGGAGAAACTCCTGTGCAAAACTGAACAGGTACACTCGGTTTGTTTCTATACCTGAGCCGAAAATCATCAGGCTGGCACCGAAGCTCGTTGGGACATTCGATGAATAAAATTTTCTTATGTTTCTTATTCACACTTTCGAGTATATACGACCCCGTCTCCAAATTGGTCTCTCGCGCGTTCTCTCGACTTGCTATTTGCAATGTTTGTCAGTTTTCGGCTTTTCGGGCACCACCTCCGAGATACCGAAAAGATCTTCGCACGCAACTTTGGCGCACAATGAGCGAGGAAAATAACCGTATATACAACGTGCAATTAAGCAAAAGGTGCAATGACCGCTTCCTTCAATGAGCTTTTCGCTCTTCCTTTTTTCGCTCTCTCTCTCTCTTTCTCACGTCTTATTTTTCTGTCTCTTTCCTCCCTGATTCTCCGTTTCGCTTTATCTTCTCGTTCTCTCTCTCTCTCTGTCTTTCTTGTTTCTTACGACCATATCTTAATTCTTACAACCCTCAACGATTTTTCTCGTGAACTCTCCCTCGCTGTCATCGTCCAGTGAATGGCGGGCAATAAAATTTGCGCGTTTGCTGATGGTCCTTTCCTCAATTTTCTCTCCCGCATACTCTCTCGTATTGTTTCTCCGCGTCTTTTCTCGTACATATTATTCCGCCACGGCTCGCTGACATTATTTTCCCTCGGATTTTCGTTCCCCGGAGACTCATGCGTGAAATTTGCCACTCGAATGACGAAATATGGATTTTAATGCGCACACATCGCGCGAGTTACCGGAATCGACGCAACGCACAATGAGCACGCCGGTGCGCCTGAAAAACTTCAAAAGCAACTCGCACGCGGGACGCTTTTCCTGTCACGGGACAACGCGCGAGAGTCAAGTGCTCCGCCTCGAAAGAGACACGCCGAGGGACCGAAAGAAATCGCGCCTGTACCTTGAAATTTACTCAACGATTTTTCTCCCCTTGCACGATGAAACGCACTCCGTGATCCTGCGACACCGAAACCTCGAATTTTCGGGACGATTTTTCAAAATATCGATGACTTCTTCCTTTCGTGACCCTCCGAGCCATTGTTATCTTGACACGAGCCTATTTTTCTGATTTTATATTCTCCAGACAAGGTTTTGCGATTGAGAAATTCAACATTTCTCGATTCTGAAATCCAATTTCTTTTTTTTTTCTGTATAATGGGATCTAATAATTGTACCTAAAAAATATCATAATCTACAAAAATTAAGTAAAATCTAATAAAATGTAAAATAAAAAAAAGAATCCAATTTCATGGATGAAATTTGAAAAAATTGCGAGCCATTTTTAATAATTTTTTTCGCGCCAAGTTTTAGAATTTAAAAAATGTTGATGTTTTAAAAAAATACGATGAAACATGTTTTTCGAATCCAGTCTCAGAACTGACAAATTTTAGAGTCGCTAATTCATAGACGAAATATTTTGTAATTTATGTTAAATGTATGTTTGGTATTTTTAGGAAAAAAAATTGACGCGACCAAACATTTTTTACAAGTTTTAGAATTAACAAGATACGTTAAAAATTTCATAGACGAAATATTTTGAGATTCAGATCAAGTTCGTATGTAAAATTTTCAACAATAAAAAACAATTTACGGGAGCTAATTTGTATGATTTTTATTTTCGAGTCAAGTTGTAGAATTCAAAAGTTTTTGACGAAGTAAAATGAGTGAAATTTTGTAATTTATACCAATAAGCTCATGCATAAAATTTTCAATGATAAAAAGTAGAAACATCTATACAAGCCAGCATTCATATATATTTTTTTTTATTTGAAAAGGATTTTGGAATCAGGTAAGATTGGGAATGAAAAGTTTGTATAGGTAAAAAAATGTATAAACAAGAAGATTCATGATTTATATCTTTCCATATATATTTAACGAGTTTATCTGCCTGATAAAATTATTTTACACGATTTCTCATCTAAGGCACTGGCATATCGGATTTTGGATGACCAAATAAAAAAATAGACACGGCGTACCGAGATACGTCTTCTCGTTAAGTTTTCTTTCTCTCCCTTAGTCTCACCGTTGACGTGGAGGACTAGAGAAAATTTACGTTCGTTCGCGAACGTTTACCATACAATATATATTTATATATATAATATATAATATATATTTTTATAAATAACTTACTGAGCGATCGGGAGGGGCGAAAATAAATGCAAGACTGCCTTAGGCCTTTTCCTGCTGCGACAATAATCAATTGTGAGCATACGAAAAAAAAATTTTTTTACCTCGTTGCCCTCCCGAGCTCGGTCTATCTCTCTCTGTTTTCTTTTTCTTTATATCTCATCGAATCTTAATCTCGTAAAGTGTCTTAAACGTGACTGACGTTAATTTACGGTATTTATAAAGATATTTACAAGCATCGTCTTCCATTTTTTTTCTCTTACTCGCTCTTTTCTCCTTAATTTGTTTTAAACAAGAAAAATACGTGTACTTATGCGCACTTAATGAAGAAAGAACTTAATCTATGACTAGATCACAGTTGATGGGACAGCCGCCCTTTTTCTTTTGCTGTGACGCTCTCGTCATGAATTTTTCAAGTCCAGGTCCACTGTCCTTAAATTCCTTGACGTTGTTTTGATTCGTTTTCTCGTCATTCCTGCAATCACAAAAAGCGAAAAGAGAACATGAGCGAAGAGTTGACGAGTTTCTGGTAAAATTGAAAAAAAAAATAAAAATTCAACATCGATAAAAAAAAATGTCTGTTCGTACTTTATGCACAGTTTTAGTGCGAGAATTCTTTTCATTCGACGACAGAATTTTTATTCTCGGGAGATTTATCGGAGAAGCGTTACGATCGTCCGGAGTTTTAGGGCTCGGGAGGGAAAAAAGGGAGGAAGGGAGAGAGAAAATCGTGCTACAGGTATATATTTATAATGCACACAGGGACACACGCAAGTGCGCGTTTTGTGGAGGTTGAAATTTAAAGTGAGATTCACGGGGATGATTTTCAGGTAAGGGCGGTTTTGCCGAAGGGACGGAACGGGGCGTAGGGGATCCCTCGGGCGGTGAAAAAGTGGAAAGAATGGCGTACCGGTTCAAAAACCGACAAAGAAGGGAGGAGATGAAGTGAGAAGAGAGAAAGGGAGATCGGCCGAGCGAGAAGGAGAGGAAAAAAATCGAGGGGAACTGGTAGATCCTGAAAACTGCATTCAGGTTAAACGCGCGAGACGAAATTGTCCTCGAGAGAGCAAGAGAGAAAAAAAAGAGAGAGGAAAGTCGCCGGGATCGAGTGAGAGAGAGAGAGACGGAAACGAATCAGAATTTCGTGTGCACGTATGCACATAAAATTTTTTTATACTCCAAAAATACAATGCATGTGGAGCAAAGTTTAAAAGAGAGAATAAAAAAAACACGCGAAGGAGATAAAAAAGGACGAGACGACCTTTCGAGGCCCCGAGGAGGAAAAAGCTGAGGAAGAGATGAAAAAATTGTTCTCGATCTCGCAACGCACACATCATGGAAAAATTCGAAAGATTGTCCTCGCGATATTAAAAAATTATTCAAACTTGTTTTTAACGAACGAATTATTGACGAAAATCAATATATTGCCTCTTTCACCGACAACCGGATATGAATATTTAAAAACTGCATTCTCGCCAAACAGGATTTAAATAAATCATTTCGAAGAGCATCCATATATCTCTCAATTTTTTTTTTGACAAAATTATTTCGATCGTAGAATTTTTTTCTTGACTCGACTGGCCCGTGAAAATTTGTCCGAGTCCTTTTTTATTGTAAAATTACATTATTTTGACTTTAGAGCTTTTTTGTTGACAGATAATAGACCCGTGAATATTTGTCCGAGTCCTTTTGTTTCGCCAAAAGTATTATTTCGATTTTAGGACTTTTTTCCGACTCGACTGACCCGTGAAAATTTTTTCGAGCCCGGGTAAGCGAACGAATGCCGGTTTCTTGATTCGGAGCGAGTGGATAAATAGCGCTTGGAAGAAGTAAAACGGGAAGAGGAAGAGGTGGAGAAGGGGGAGGAAAAGGAGGAGGAGGAGGAGGAGGCGAAGGAAAGGACCGAAACCGTGAAAGAAATCGTGGACAAAAGCGCTCGCTTCGCAGGACGTATAAACGCGAGTCTCGCGATCGATGCGTGTGTGCGAGCGCGAGAAAAAAGAGAGAGAGAGAGAGAGAGAGAGGAGAGATGAGAGCTGAATGGAGTCTGCGATTTGAATGGCTCGCTGCCGGGGTTTCGCCGAGGGGTCCTCCATTGTTGCTCCAAGGTCACAAATCGAGCCAAGAGAATTTTCTTTGAAACTTCCTACGGGAATGGTTAGTCTTCATCTCCTATCGTATTTCTCTCTCTCTCTCTTTCTTGATTTTTCGTAAAGTATCTCGCGCTCGGGGGACGGAATTTACAGCTCCCCGCGTCGATATCCGAGGAAGAAAAATGAACGAGCGACGAGTCGCATTTTCCACATGAGAGAAAATTTGACAGGAGACAAGATCGGGATCGATATAACGCACGAGAGAGAGAGAGAGAGAGAGAGAGAAAAGGGATACGAGTCATCAAGAATTAGGAAAAATATATAACAGTCCCTTGACGAAAAGAAAAAAATCGCGATGGACGAGATGTACGAAAATAAGTCGACAGGGATGAGTATTAATTTTCAAAAAAAAGAAGGGAAAGGGAAGAAAGAAAAAACGACGAAATTATGTATACGATGGGATGCGAGAGAAACTAACCTGAGAGACAGCGAAAGAGCGAATTTCCGGTCGGCCGACGTCGAACGCGGGTCGAAAATGTCGCTCGGGGTTTCGCGCGTGTTTCCTTTCGAGATGGAAGGGGGGTCATTGGCTCTGCTGCCACCACGAGATGACGTCGAGTAGTTCCTCGTCCTCGGGGCTCATGGGCTCGTAATTGTCATAACTGTCGCCGTGGCTGGTGTAGATCTGGCCGTTGGTCGAGGTGCTGCCGTATCCCTGGCTGCCAGCTGAGGAGGCCTCGGAGACGAAGCTCGGGGTCGGCGAGCTGGACGCTTCGGAGCACGGCGGCGGAACGAACGAGCCCGGGCTCGCGTCGTTCTGTCTGAGATGCCGAATCGCGTTCGCGGCCGAGCGGTGGATATGATCGGGGCTGTTATTGTTGCGATGCTCGTCCCGCATCGAGTCCGAGTGGAGAATATCCGTCCTGGAGGAGGCGACACTGCCGGAGCCGCAGGTCGACAATGGCGGCGAGGTCGAGAGCATGCTCGAGGTCTCGGTCCCGTCGTGGTCGTCGATCAGGCGCTGCAGACTCCTGATGTACTCGACGGCCATCCTCAGGGTCTCGACCTTGGAGAGCTTCTTGCTGCCGGCCCTGGAACCGCCGTGGGTCCCCGCGGTATTCCCACCGAGGGCCTGGGCCACGCTCTGGGGTATGTGCTGGCGCAGCGTCGCGAAACCGTTGTTCACCTGTTTCACCCGATTTCTCTCCCTGGCGTTCCTCCGGGCGACCGAGGCCGGCTGATGAGGCACCGTCCCGTACGGCGTACTCTGGTAAATCTTGCTCCGCTTATTATTGCTCGGCAACTGGGGCTGCGCCTGCTGCAGCGTCGACTTCATCTCGCTCCCGACGAGTCCGCCCGTCGAGACGATCACGTTGCCCCGGTTTATCTGCGCGTTGCTACCCCCCAGCGGGCTCACGACGTTGTGCAAGCCGCCCGCGTGGTGCCCGTGGTGGTGGTGATGATGAACCGTCAACATTTTCGGCAGCGCGTTCTCGTCGTTTCTCGTCAACGTTCTCACCAAGACCATGTCACACAGTTTTTTAACACAATCTCCTTTCCTCCTCCTCCTCCTCCTCCTCCTCCTTCCGACGCGTCTACCGCTCGCCGAGGTATTATATTTTCGCCCGGAGATGCGAGACTCGTGGCTTCGAATCCCTCGCGGCGCAAACCGCGAGTTGATGGCCACCCGGGGACCTTGACGGCGATCGGCACGCGATCTCCCTCTCCGTAACGGCGCGATTCCTCACGATCGACGCTGAATGTCAAAACACCGATAACCGATCGTACGCGACGTTTTTATTTTTTCCCCTCTCTCTCTCTCTCTCTCTCTCTCTATACGGCGAATACAAAAACGTGCTCGCTCCTCTTCGTTGACGAATGTCAAAAGTTTGGAAAAATGAAAGAAAAAAATAAAAGAAAAACTTTTCGATATGTGAAAACAAAACAAATGTGAGAGATCGATAAAACTGGCCGGGTCGAAAAAAAAATTGTTTTCACCCTCGATGTTTGCGGTACGGAAGTGGCTCCCGAAATGCCTTGCTTCAGAGGGTTCTGGGCCTTATATAGCCGGGCAGGCACGCGCCGCTCCCCACCACGGGGTCCCGTACACCCGATCGGGCCCTAAACCCCCCCCGGGCTCCGCTCCCCTCGCCGCCGCGGCGAGCTCGTCTCTCTCCGTCTCTCTCGCTCGTCGCCTCCTCTCGGACTGGCTCGCACCCTCCCTCTTCCCATCGCGGACCCCTCTCGTCGCCCCCACCCTATTCGCTGCCTTAAAGGCCCTACGAGACGCCCGAGATTCTCATTTTATCTTCTTTTTCCTTCCTTTTTTTTACCTTTTCCATCGAATTTCGTAAATAGTCCCGGCGCTCGGACGTCTCTCGCTCGTCGCACCGCTCCATGATTTCTCCGGCTAATTTTTCGTTATCCACGACTATACGGACGATCCGTCATTTTTCATGAATTGATATTTCATTTTTTCCATACACCGAGGGGTCAACGAAGTTTCGCCTTTAATTCACACGATTTTTCGGGGATTCATAGTGATTTCTGGGCTTTTTTTAAAATCCAAATATAAAGTTGCATTTTCATTTGTTTTTTTTTCAGAAGTTTTAAAAAGTATGTTTCTTTTATGGAATTGAATTAAGGATGTTGTACGGGAATGTTAAAGTCTGGAGAATTGCCTGAAAATTTAACGATTCGATAATGAATAAGATCAGTTTTTTTCTATATAAGCACAAATAAATTTGTATAGATTACCGAAATTTCGATGAAGAAAAATACATTTGAAAATTACAAATTTACACGGTAATTTTGCTCTGCGTATGGGGTATGAGTATTCATTTGAGCAATTAACACATGCAGACACTAGAGAATTACATGAATTTTTGATACGATGTTTCTAGGGAGGTATCATTAATTATATCAATAAAAAAGTGGGGTCACCGAACAAATAAGAAAAATGTATCGAGTTAATCGACAGTTCACTGTGTGTCAAACCTATTTTTTATTCGTTCAAAACAGTGTCTAATTTTTAAAAGTATTAATTAATTCAAAAAATTATTCTTCTGACATGCATTAATACAAGTGAATCTCATATTAAAGTAAATAAAGTGAAGCTTTTCAAATTAAATTTTTTTTATAATTTTAATGTTCAAATAGTTGTATTGACTACTCTGAAGTTACAACCTCCTTAATGCTCGAGATTCGTGATTATCTGAATTTGAATATTTTCATTCTCGATTCATATTATTTTTCCTGAGGTGTCGTTAAAAAAGTTGAATTTTTTTTTTTGATAATTTATTTCTGTAAAATGTGATAGAGGCGGAAACCGTTGAAATTTATTGATCTTCTTCATGAAATTTCTTTGAAAATTCCGAAACTGCTCGATTTCTCATCCAGCGATCGTCGATTAAGAAAATTCAATTACGGGAATTCGCGGTGTTTGTTTTCGGCACTCATTTTTTTTTCGAAAATTCTAAATCTCGCCTCCAACGAAGCGCTTATCGCGAACAGTAATTTTATTGAACGGCCATTAATTGTCAATGCCAATAATCGATTCTTTCATCACGGGATCTCCGCCGATTAGGTTTTACTCTCACGAGAACCGGTTTCCCTTGTCATTTCCATATCAATTATCAAGTTAATGAGTCAATAAACGTTTCTCTCATTCAAATCAGTACTGACTGATTTACACGAATCCTACTTTTCTCTCGTTCTCCATTTACGTTGGAACATCCTAAATGGAAAGAGATCGGGTCTATCGTTATTCAACATTTCTGATGATTTTTTGGCTTCGCATCGTCTTCAGCCCGATATATCATCTTGGAAGTCGATTTATGTGATTAGCCAATAAACTTCAATGCCAATTAGAGATCCCATCGTTATAAAATCGACCTCGATTTTTTTTCTACTCATAAACATGCTTCTCACCATTTTGATGTAAACTCATCTAGTTTCTTTATTCCCAATGTAATATCGCCATTATAAATTTCAATAAAGTTTTCTATTCAATCACATTATTATCATTTAGTGTGAGTACTTTCGAACAATTTTTCGCAAGCATAAATTAGGATAAAATTTAAAAAAAATTGAACCGATGTATGGTAAAAATTGTATATTGGATTCACATACGTATTATTATATAATTATATTAGATTTACGTTGGATACGAAAAATAGGAAATTAATTTGGAAAAGTATGCAGTTTGAGAGACACTGGCCTGAGTTTTGCGTCCAGAGGGTCCGCGACGTCCCCACCGGGGGCAGCAACAGCAGCAGCAGCAGCAGCAGCAACGCAGCGTGCCGAGAGGCAACGAAATTTGAACAGTTACCGCGCGGGAGAATGAGAGAAAAAAGGGAAGGAGGGAAAAGACGAGGAAGACAAGAGGGAGCGAGAGGAGAGTTTGGCCCGGGCGAGCGCAATCTCTCTGTCAAGAGAAAGAGAAAGAAAGAGAGAGAGAGAGAGACCAGAGAGGAATCGGTACACGTAGAAATCGTGCTCGAATGTGTGAGCGAAGAGACGAGACGGAGAAGCAGAATCGGGAGAGCATGAAAGGGAGAGAAACGGAGAGAGGGATAAAAATGAGAAAAGGAGAAAGAGAGAATAAAAAGAGAGGAAAAGTGAGTGAGAAGTAGGATGGAGGATGCTGGAAGAGACGCGAGCCGTTCTCCCTTCTCCTGGACCGTGGCGCGCGCCGTACCACCAGCCAAAGTCTCGGCTCCCTCCACTTTTTTCCCCGGTGAGCCTCGGGGCCTTACAGCGTGCGTCCGAGCATCTTTTCGATGTACATACATATATATATATATCCGATACATATATATACCTCACGGCGCGCGCGATCCCCCTCCTACCGTTTTATCTCCTCTCCCCCCCCCCTCTTCCCGTCTCTCTCTCCCGCGTTTTCCGTCTCTTTCGTTTCTTCTCCGTCCTCTTCTCTCGTCTCAGCCTCCTCTTCTCTCGCGCTTCTCCATCGTCCCTCGCGCTCTCTTATTCCCTCTCGATCCTCTTCTTCCGCCCCGCTTCGCTTTTTCGTCCTTTTCCCGCGATGAGGAGAAGAACGCGCGCCTCGAAAGCACGCGCGTATGCTTGTATATATATACATAAATATATATATGTATATAAATATATGTATATATGTTTTTACGTACATGTGTTTGTGAGTGTATATATATATATATATTTATCTTTAAAGTTCCCATATACAGACACGTATTCTTGTATAGACTTTTCTACGTCTCGTACGCCGGAGCGTGAGCTTCTGGCTTGCGGGCTCGATCCGATGCACCACATATGCGCACTCTCGAGCAGCATCCTTCTCCCCCCCTCCCCCCTCCCCCGCTGCCCCTTCGTTTCGACTCCTCCGATCCTCCATGCTCTCGCTCGCTCGCTCGCTCCCCTCTCATCTCTCTTCTCCTCCACTTACCTCTGCTTCTTCGTTTTACTTTCAGCTCATTTTCTCCTACTCATATTTACTTCACGTTTTCCATTTTTCGTTTCGATTGTCCATCGAAATTTTCCCAAATACATTGCGCACTCTTAGAGAAATTACGGTAATGGATATTACAGTGGTATTTATATGTACTATAATGTGGTTAGAATTTTATAGAAGTGTTTTAGGTAGAAACTAATATATAGTGTTGCGAAAATGTAATACTGTCTGTGAAACGCGAATTTAATTTTCTGGATTTAAAAGTATATTTAGTTATAAAATAATTAAACAGTATATGATGTCTCTCTTCACTAACTCTAAGGATAAGAAAATTGAAATTGTTCGAATATACTATAAAAGAAATCACGATAAATGCATACAGATATCATTATAAAGTAATAATAACTATACGTTAATTATTTTAGAACTATAAATATATTTTGCGCCTTTATTTATTAACTATTAAAAATATCGAATGTGTCAAAGATACTTATTTTTTTATATGTTTGTTGCAAGATAAATAGAAATATCGAAAATCGACGAGGTTTTACATTGACTCATTTATTTACTATTTTTTTTCGTTGAACTACGCGTCATTGAATCTTTCAGTCAAACCATTCTCAAATTCTCTAAATGGGAACAAAATAGAGGTATTCATCTGTTTATCGTTTTTATCACCGTGTCCCTATACTTTTATGAACAGAGTCTTGTACTCTGAACAAAAACCGTATTTTCCGAGTTTTTGGAAGAGCGTTTTCAAGCAATAATAAAAAAAACCTAGTCTTTCTATAAATATATAAAAATGCTATCAAAAATAATATCTTCTGAATAATAATAAAATGTATCGATATTTTCAAATTTACTACTAATTTTGCAAAAATAAATAACTGTTAAAGAAATGTGCATGTGCGCGAGATAAAAAATAAAACGTTGAAAGATACATTAATTTTACCTTTTTTTTTTGCGAAATTCGGGCAAATCGACGAGTCGGTGTCGGATCGTTTGCCAGAATACTTTACAAAAGGATATGGAGAAAAATACCGAACTAATCGCGACATGTTTTCGAAACAATGGTGGAGAGAACGGGAGAGGAGTAAGAAAAGAAAAGCAAGAGAGAGAGAGAGAGAGAGAGAGAGAGAGAGAGAGATAAAAAGTGAATGTCGGAAGAGCGCGGCAAGGATTTCAGAAGTAAAAAATGTCGGAGCAAAAAGCGCGAGGGTGCAAACGTAACAATCGACGCGCCGCGAATTCGTTGTCTCGATATCTGGTGGCTGTCTGGCCGCTCTTGTCTCGATTTAAACGAGACCGCGGGCGCGTATTGAGACGGTGCTTGTCTCTTTATATGGCACGAAGCGACATCGGCAAAGAGAGACACCGCGAGCCTACTGGTACGAGCAATAAATCCGAGTGGCGCACCCGCTGGGGACAAAAGCGAACGCGGGCAGAAACGCGCGAGAACGGAAAAAGGAGCGCGACGCATCACGGGGGCGATTCTCATTTCTCTCCCCGCTTTTTTCTCGCTCTCTTATTATTTCTACTCCTCTTATTTCCTCTCTTGTTTTCGCGTCCTCGTATTTTTGTTACCGTGAGAAACGGGAAAAGGATTTTCTCACGGCAGGGGAAACGTGAATATTTATGCGCGTTTTATCAACTTTATCGTCCATTGTTCAAATTTTTGACACTCTTTTATTTCAGTCATGAACGATTTTATGAAGTTTTCGATATGTGGCTGATTAATTTTCGTCCAAAAATTTAAGAGATATAATGAATTTTAGGAGATTCGAAATTTAATTTAAGGAAGTAGACCACTTTATACAGCAGCCGAAAAAATAGGCTTTATGCAGATTTTTTTTTCAGAAGTACTACAAAATAAATCGAGATTACAAAAAAGGGGGTTTATTGTACATATCAGTGACTGTATAAAATAATTTTTTTGAAGCGATTAATTTCAAAATGGTGACTAAGCAGCGTTTTTCAGATGACGTCTTCCCGTTTTTATAGGGTCCACGGCCGGACAAATAGCTCCTGTAATTTTTGAATTATGACAAACCGCCGATTTTTTTTTCAATTATTTATAATAGTAGCTATAGAAATACGTAGGGGCTTTTCGATATATTGATTTTTTGCAAAATGGCGCAGTTCTAAAGTAAAAAGTGACAAATTTGCCAAAAAAATCGTCAGATAATTGTTAATAACAAATGATCTATGCAATATTAAAAAAAACAATCTATTTTTAAAGACATATTCCAAATGTCACATTAATAAGTCGAAAATTATCTGAGTTATGTTTCCGGCCACCTTAAAAAATGCAGTTTTGAGATAAACGCGTTTGAAGTTGAGTTGACTCGCTGCGGACCCGGCGGCCTTGTATTAAAATTTAAAAAACGAGTACTTACAGATTTTTCCCAGCCATGACCTTTTGGGACATCATTTTTGAGGTCCTGGGAGACCTTAAAAAAAGGAATCGATTTTTCGAAAATTCTAGAGTGGCTTACCCCCTTAAGGAGATTTTGCACAATTTCAAAAAGTTTCACCGTCCAAAAGTCGAGATGTAAATTGTAAAATTGAACATGTGCTCTTATGGGAGAATACAAAAAGTTGTGATTTTTATGAATCAATATCTCAATTTCTAAACGGTGAAACTTTTTTAAAAATTTAATTCATGACAATTTTTATATAATTCCTAAGAAATACACGTTAACGAGACAACTACCTTTAAAAAAAGGTGTAAATTCTTTCTTCCCGACAGATTTACGATTTTCATTAACTTCGGTGATTTTCGGTACGACACGGTTAATGAGAGGGTTTTTCGGGTTACGCGCCTCTCTTTCAAAGATCCGGCACCCAGCAGTCTTTGCTGCGAATGGAAAAGTCAACGACGAGAGAAAACATACGATTTTTATGTCAGGAAGGGTCGTCTTTCTCGCTTTAACTATTTTTCTCCCTCATCTCCTCATCGCCTTTTTCCTTTTCCCGTGCGCACGATTTGTACATTGTAGCAGCGAAAAGTACAATGTCGGTACCTGCCTTTGCGGTTGAAAATTTGTCGCGCTGGCATCAGAGAAAATTTTCTCTCCCCGATGTATCCGTGGCCAAGACCGAGCCTACGCTCGTAAATCTTTTCAAACCCTCCTCGTTGATCCCGAGGTGTAGAGAAAGTTCGAAAATTTTTAACCACCTCGCGTTATTGGTCGGTGATTGATAAATCTCCTTTATTGTATTCACTCCTTACATTTCATTATCTTTCAAAAATTGGATAAAAAAAAGGTAAAGGATGTTCGATAAAAAATTCGAGTCGATGATGTTCTCAAGCGTTGAAGCAAAAAATTTCGAATCAATGAAACTGTTTTTGGAACCCTTTTTTTACTATAAAATTCATTTTTATTTTCGTAATGGTTAATTTTTTTGTAACCTTTTTTACTTTTATCGATTTTTTTTAATGTTACAAAGTGTAAGCTGAGAATTCGCGAATTTGTTTTACCGGACGAATATAAAAACATGCGAAAATAAGTGCGAGCGTCTCGTTTTCTCTCGTTGCACTTGTCGTCGATCGCTCCGGGGGAGGTTGTTCGAGGTATTTTACGGTTTAAAACAGATTTGCCCGAAGGAGGAGAGAGTGAGACTTTACGAGACTCGGTGACCGCAGGGGGCCGATGGTCGAGCGCGCATCGCGAAATTTCGCTTTCAAGAGGAACCGAAGAAACAGAGAGAAGCTAAAGGGTAAACGGATGAGAATTTACAAAAGCCCTTCTTTAATCGCAAAGATTTTTATACACGAATCCGGCTAATTCCAAATAAGCTTCGTACGAAGTTTCGTGTACGAACATTTTTCCTCAAATATCTTCGGTAATGTGCGTACCCAGATTTTTACTTATTTTCAAGGACTGGCGTGAGTCCGTGCCACGAAGTACCGCCGCAACCTACATTGCCAGTTTTTCAGGTACTCCGTGAAAATATCCTCCCGGAATAATCGAGCGTTCTTACTTGAAATAAGCGACGTTATGAAAATCTTGAAACCTGCTAATTAGCTAATTAGCTAATGTCTTCCAAGTCAAATTGAATACTTTTTACAAATTTTTTTGAACGTGCTTTTTACTGTAATTCGAGAATACTAAAATAAAGGGTCAAATTTTAGGGATTGAGAATTATCGTGGTGATCCAAAAAGTATATTTAGTAAATTAAAAACTTTTATTAAAATTGTTCTTTTGATTACGGTTAGGAAACCTGTCAATGCTTGGAGTATTACTATATAGAGCTCTGGGTAACGTTTTATCGTCATTTATCGTTAATAATTAATACAAAAGGCCCGAAACCTCAAGTTTTTCTTTTTTTCTACGGTTTTTAAAATGTTTAATGAATATAATAAATAGTTTTTATGAAGAGTCACTCATGTGACTCGATGTTAAAATCGAATGTTTAATTACGAATATTTTCATTAAATGGTCGGTAAAGACAGGTTTTTTTGTGCGGATTTCGTAGTTGGGAACTTTTGCAATCATTTTATCCCCAAATGATACATTTTTCTTTTAATCAACATTTTTAATAGTTTTAAACTTTTTAGTTGTTTGATGATTCAAAAAGTATAGAAACTATACTGTATAATACTAAAAAATATATATTTGTTTTTTGATAGTTGGATCAATCGTTTATTTATTATTTATATGACTAATTGTGCATAATTATCAATCAGTTGATATTTTTATCATAATAAGAATACGATGTATGATTTGCTTACTTGTCGGCAGAGTCCATTCTCTGTTAACAAAAAAAAACCTTTAAAAAAGTGGAGATATTACGTGTTGATAGGTTTTGTTGCACATTTTGATTAAAGAAAAATAAATAGAAGTCGTAATATTAAAAAATAAAATAAAATTGTAGAAAACAATGAAGTGAAGCAAGTGCAAAATGTTGAAAAAAAATTACTGGCAGTCACAGCAATGATATGCTTTCATCGATATTTGAAAAGAGACAGATGCTCAAAAGCAAAGTAAAATCATCGCAAAAAAAACTGTTCAGCATAGAATTTCAACTTTTGTTAGTGTTTTCATTATTTTTCGAACTTTTGGATAAAAATATAAGAATAAGATATAAAAAATGAAAATTAAAAAAATATAATATAAATGAATATAAAAAATTGTATGGTTAAACGACTAAATTTTACATAAACGTAAAATTACATGAAAATTATTACAGAATATTATTTAAAAAATGTAGTATATCGTCTTAATAAATATTCGAATATAAAAACAAAACTGTAAATAACAATGTTATTACTGATCGAGATTACAACGAGAATTTTCGCGGGAATAGTCGATCCTTGAGAAAAATTTGCTTACATGCGAAACTGAATTTTGAGCGGGGAGTTGAGAAGAATGGGATTTTAAAACAGTAAAAAAATGATGCGAAGAAGACGAGAGAGTATCGGTTCGAGATAATTTGCAGAAGAGAATACAAGAGTTTTTATATTCTATTTTTACTTATTTTCAACTCTCAGACAGTAATGGAGGTATTACTCGGAATATACGACTGTAATTCTAGAATTTATACCATAATTATAATTTGTTCGGGATGCACGATGGAAAAGGACGAATTGCGGGAGAAAACGAGGAATCGCAAGAGAATAAGACGATTATCCGGACAGTGAGGCACGATAACGAAAGAAAGAGAGATGGAAAATTGTGTTGAGGTTTACGAACACAAGCCGAGCTCAGGCGATGGCAATTATCGTGAAATTAATTGCTGACCGAGTGGCGAGATGAGCGATGCCTTCCCGACCACGCGAGCATTCGAAAAGAGTATTTTATAAATATTTGCACTCCACGAAAATTTCCCCTTCGAACAAGCCAAGAAAAACAATGAAACAAAAGTATAACTTTTGAAACAGAAAAATTCGATGCTGCTCAGCTCCTCGATCGCGTGCAAAATTTTTAACTTTTTCTCATTTCACCATTCCTTTATTCCAGAAATCCTGATTATATACACCGAGATTTTCATCATTCAGCGCGTGCTTGTCGGACGTCAGACTTTTCGATCTCGTTATTTTCTCTGACCTGAACAAACAAAGTATTTAATTGCATATATTTTCAATAAAATTACCCGTATTTAGGTTGATAAAAATTCAAATATAATCACTCGAGAGATCCTTCAATCTTATTATTTGTTCGTCCGACTGTAATTTTATGTTGAACAACAAAGATTGAATATTCGACGAGCGGAAAAAAAAGATCTTTTTGGGTTATGCATGTATGTAAATGTAAATTATTATATCTGACGAGCTTTCGTATACTTTTGTTATATACATTGGATAATTCCAAACTCGAATATATAATTATTTGGGGATTTCTTCAATTCTGTACAGTATACTTACTTCTGAATGTAATTTTCTATTAAATAAATAAGGGATTCATTTTTCATTTATTTCACAATATAATCCAATTTTTACTTACTTTTTAAAACATATAATTAGCTCATTTTTGCACAATAATTATATAATATGTATCTAATCCCATTAATCGAGGAATATCCCTCAATAGACCAATATTATTTTAAATATTGACAACTATATGTTAATCAATGACAGTTAAATTAACATTTATACATTATTTAATGTTCATACATGAATCTTCATAATACCATATGATTATATGTATAGATGTACTCGCATTTTTAAAATCTTTCGTTCTTTTATTTTATTTTCATTTTTACGTATACAGATGTATGGTAAACGTCCCAATAGATGGACATGTCCCCATAAGTTGGACAATTTTTGCTATATTATTTTTAACAAAATTGAATTATTTTTTTCTCAATAAAATCACATGGTTTTCATCTACAAAGAGGTTTATTTTTCATAATTTCAATTTATTAGAACAAACTTGCTGAACCCTAGAGATGGGGTCAATTTTCTGTCCAACTATTGGGACATATCCTACATGTTCAAACGTTCAAGTATATTTATTTACTAGAATTATTGTCTAAAATAGTTTAGATGAGAATTTGAAGTAGATTTTTTGTTTCAATTTTTTTTAATAAAGATAGTGTGAAAAAACCCTTAGCTGTCCAACTATTGGGTTATTTATCTTATATAAACATCATTGTAATGTATTTAAATAAGACAATTTTTAATATTAGTTTAAGTTTCCATCTCTCTATGGATTAGGTTACTCTGTAACTTTTTTTTATTGTAATTGATGATAAGACGAAAAATTGGAATAACTTTTGCAAAGAGTTGTTAGCATATTCCCATCAGAGAGAGAGAGAGATACGTTTTATTTATTCCAAGGAGAATGAGAGTAAGAATACAGAACTTATAAGAGTTATAAATTGTAAATTATTATAAATTGTGAATTCTAGATAATAGAAAGTAATAGTAATAGGAGTAATAATAATAGTAGTAGTTGTAGTCGAAGCGAATACAAACGATGATAAGAGAGAGCGAGAGAGAGAGATCAAGAGAGGAAATAAGAATTATTTTTCTCTCGCGTGCATTTTCTTTTCGGCTCATTTATTATTGTCTGAGCAAATTCGATCTCTCGACGTCTTTCTCGCCTTTTTGGGATGTTTAATTACCTCGCGCGACGTTCGCGTGTGCGTACGTTCATTCCCGTGCGAGTATATTCTGATCGATCCCTAAAGGAGGAGATCCTCTCGATCTCGTTTGGAGAAAGTGCCCTCTCATCGAATCGTCGCGATGGGGCCGCATGCGCGAGGCGCTTTTTTATCGGGCCTCCATCTCTTTCTCTCTCTCTCTCGAAAAAATTTACCGATAACTGCTGCGCCTCGCTTTCGGTACACGAAACTTTTATCGGCGACGGAATCGACTGAAAAATGTTTCCTCGATAAAAATATTCAAAATATTGTCCGACGAATAACGGAGGGAGAAAACATGTATCGCCGGAGTGAAATCGATGAAATAATGCAATTTGTCGTATGGTCACCTGAATTTTATCAGGCCTGTGCTTCGCGCCCATATTTATCGCTCAGAAAAATATGCTGTTTCTTATACTTTATTCGTACTTTTCGCTATTATTATGATTATTGTTCAATTTTTCAATATTTCATTCGCAGCGTTTTATTTGTCTCAACGATTTTTATATTATTTCGACAGCGAGTCCTTGAAATATCGATGTTTAACATTTTTCATTTCTGTATTATTGCTATTATCATTGTTATGGTTATTTAACGATTATTTCACGCTGAAACATAAATTTGTTTTTATTCGCTCAGCGTGTGCCCGGAGTGCACGTCGGGCTTTCAACGGGAGCGAGTGTAGCAAAACGGAGCGACGTCGCATCTGTCCCGAGGCACACGCGGTGCTCGCCCCCTAACGGGGCACAGGTTACTCGCGAGAGGATTTCACACATTTTTGTACACACGAGTGTGTTTTGTACGTGCGCTTTTCTGCACTTCTCGACCGAAGATACACACTGAGAAAAAATGTTGGTTGAATCAACAAAATTTTAGTTTAATCAACTGAAATTTTATTGAATTAACAAAATTTCAATCGATTAAACCAAAATTTTGCTAACGTTCATCCTGCAAAAGAGAAATTTCCTCGCAAAGTGACCCGACAAATACAAGTCATTGTTTTAAGGGGTTTCTATATAGTTATAACGAAATAATTAAAATTCGTTCAAATTTGGAGAGGATATTCTTTCATATGAAATGGGTAAACACGAATTTTTTTAGAATTTTATTCGTCTAATTATTTTCCGAACAATTGAACCATGAAATATCATTTTTTAGATAATATAGTTATACTTTCTGTGTATAAGAATGTAACTTCAACACTTGATTACTCGAAAACAATGTAGACGATTTTTTTTCTGAATTTATATAAATTTGTTTAGTGGCAATTTCGATTCCCTATACTTTTAATATGTAAACCTTCATTTATTTTCGCCAAGGCTATCGAAACCTCTTAAGGTATAGGAATCGCGTAAAATCGTTTGAGACAGAATTTCTTTAAAATTTGCACAAATCGTCTTTGAGGTCATGTCGAAATATATGCCAAATTTTATTAAGCTTCACCATCTAGTAATCGAGATATTAATAGTTGAAAGTCGTCGCATTTAGAAATCTCTCCTGAGAGCCCATGTTAAAAGTGGCAATTTTAAAAAATATAAATATCTCGATAACCATATGGTGAAGCCTCTTCAAATTTTGCATACATGTTAATACGATATCAAAAAAATCTGTAGAAATTTTGAAAAAATTCTGTCTCAAAGAAATTCAAGCGATGATTCAATATTTAGTTAACACGTACAGCCAAACTGTTGAATAGACTGTAACGTGACTCCTATACCTTAAGACACGTTTCGAGACAAATTATTCTATAATTATTTTCAGACTAATTTTTACTCTAACAATTGTTGGGAATCTTAATGAATGTTTCAATGAATAATTACGTAGAATTACTTTTAATTATTTTTATTGAAAATACGTTTTCTTATTTATAACAAGGTAACTTTTGGAAAATTAATAAACGATTCTCCGACAACCATAGATAAAATAATATAATCTTTTTTATCGTAAATTATGTTATCATGTTTTATATATTTTTTAATTTAAATATTTTTTATAATAACAATTATTTTTAATATACTAAAAATATTAAAGAACTATAGTTAAAATTTGTTGTTGGAATAAAAAATTTAGTTAAATTAAAAATATATATAAGCGTGTATCTTACTATTCCCTTTCCTTATAATTACAGAAAATATGTCGAGTCTAATAAGGTACTTTTAGGTATGTTTGAATAATTATGCGTGTCATTTAAATGTATGTACAGTGCATGTGTACACGTGATTTTCATTTTATCCGGAGTCATGTGGAATTGGGGTGGCGCTGACAACCTGAGAAAGTTTTGCCTGGGACCCCTGGAATAACGAATCTCACATATGCCAGTGCATAGCGTTATTATGCACTAGCTTTTTCTGCCTGTCTCATTTTCTCCCCTCGATAGGGGAGCCAACGTCTCTTTATTTTTTCAACGACTACATATACGCTTCTTTCAACTTGGTTCATAAAAATTTACCAATAAAACATTTGCTCACCTTTTTTCTTCATTTTCTCACATTTATAGTTTTTATCGATTTTACTTTTCATTATTGTCATTTTTCTCACTCGAAAGAAGAATAACAACATTTATATTAGTATGGTAACCAAAGATATATTAATGATGTGTTTAATATTATATTTAATACTTTAATTAACTGACAAAGCCATTAACAAGTTCATAAAATTTCAATTGTCCAAGGCATCAAGACAAATATGGAAAAATTAATGAGGCAAGTATTTGAAAAAATTTATTGACATCGGCAAGGACTGAGGCTTCGGAATCTTTTAATCATTAAGATCATGATTTTTCCACCACAAATCTATAAAATTGTTTTTTTTTCATTTTATCTTGGGTTTATCTTACTTGTCCTGGTTATATTAGTCTCAACAACTCTTATAATCTATTTTCGGAATGAAGGGTGAATAAAAACTGAAATTGACAACGAATAAAAGCTTACTTTTGTATTTCTTGTTTCTTATTTCAAAACTTAAAAAAAATAAAAGTTGCTGGCCTCGAGGAAGGAGAACGTAAACGCATCTCCGGTGAACAACAGAATTTGCGTTATTATCGCAGATGCGCACCGAATTAAATCCCCGTTTTTCCTTTCTCCCGATCTTCTTCGATCGGTATTAACCATATTTTTTCCCTCTTTTTGTTCCACCCTAATTATCAGCCGCCTTCCTCGCGAGGAAAAGAGAAACCAAGGAATGAAATCTTTCGAATTCTTTTCAATTACACGCGCAATGAACCAATTAACATGAATTTAAAAAATGTTTCGAGGGAGCTATTTCATCCATGCACATTATGCCAAAATGCCGAGGGGCGGATATCGAATAAATTTCATTCTTTCTCCACTTATTGACGATAATTTGTGAAGAAATGTCATTATTGATTCTAATTATATATTATATATTATTATATATTCTAATATTATATATTCTAATATTCTATTATTATATATTATATATTATTATATATTCTAATATTCTATTCTAATTATATATTATATATTATTATATATAATATATTATTATATATTATATATATATATATATATATATATATATAATTATATATTATATATTATTATATATAATATATATCATGTAGTTTATTATAAACATTATACATATAATAGAGATGTAATTAAATAGTTGAAATAGAATTCAATCGGTTCTTTGGTGACAAGTAAAATTTTAACAAATTCCGTTATTTTTATTTAAAAAATCATACTATTGATCTCATAATTACTTCTAATATGTGTGTCAAATACATAAAAAGTGATAAAATGATTGAATACCGAGGAAAAAAATTGAAAAATTAGATTGTCAGTGAATCTAATTGAAATGAGTAAAGACATCTTTTGATGATATTCGTCAAAAAAAGAGTGTTTTTTGGTATTTGATAGACTCTTCAATAATACGGTAAAGTTCAATTAAATTTTTTTCATATATTTAACTTACAAAAAAAGAAGGACTTTAAGATTTTTTTCATAAAAAAACACAATGAAAAACTTTGATAAACGTTTGAAAATAGGTTAACCAAGTGTTCATCCGCAAAAAATGAAATTTCCATTGATTAAAGTTAGTATTGCCTGAATAATTGACCTTAAGTATATTTTTCAATCATCGATTTAAAAAAAAGTTCAATAATTTGAATAATGATTGAATTTAATATTTTTGTCGATAAATCGCATTTAAAAAAAAAAGTCGTGTGAATTTTTTCTCTCTCGAGACGAGTTGATCGCACCCTACCGAGTTTTTCTGATTAATGATACTCGACACGTACGAAAAAAAAAATGAGGAAAAAAATGTGTTCTCCCACCCGCGAGTTCGAAACCACGCGTCGGCTGCACGAGCTTGTCCCCCTTGTACGAAGCCTTGTCACATTCTCGTAAAGTGTCACTGTGTTCTTCGCTCGTTTCCTCGAACAGAAAATTTTAATATCTATCTTTAGCACACTTTCCAGCAAGTGTTATTACGCTACATTTTTTCTCTCTCCTTTTCCATTCCGCATTTTTTTTCGCATACTACCAATAATATGCACATAATGTTAGTATTTTTCGATAAAGTGACACTTTAGTGCTGAAAAATATGAAATATATTGATCACGACCTCTCAATTAACTTTCAGTACATTATAATTATTTTTAAAGCTTTTAAAATTGTTTTTGTTCATTATTGTTTTATTTATGGTAATCACTGTATATTTAGTTTTTGTTCGTAATCGAGAAAATGATCGATGGGTTTTTTTTTCTTCGCATCATCTCTATACACGTCGATGCGTCAAAAATTTGAACGGCGTTTACTTTATAATTGAGCTTCATTGTGGACTTTTATTTCTCTCTTTTCACGGACAATTACGAATGAATCGGAGAATCATTTTTCAGTGGTTAAGAGGGGCGTGGATTATTGTTTGCAGGCTTGAAATACAGACGTGAAAAATCTCAAGTATATCGTCGGATCCATTAAAAATAAAAAATCAAAAGAAAAAGAAATCCAATGTAAGCGCGTTACATCTTCATTCCGAGGTCTTGAAACGCGATTCTCGTTAGCCTCGAGTCTTTTCGGTATAATCCTTAAAGATTCGTACAAAGGCCTCGTGACTGCGGGATACGAAAAATCCTCTCTACACATTTTTTCGTCATCTTTGACCCGACGAAGAAAAAAATCTGTTGCGTTATTATTTCTGAAAAGTATAAAACAACAAAAAGAAAATAAATTCTTTAAAAATGTGTACGTCAGAATATAGTGCAAAATTCAAATGGGGATTTTGTCGACAATTTTTGAGAATAAAGTGTTTGGAAATACGAATACGCACAGAGAGTCTCTGTACGAGAAAAAAAAAGTCTGACGATGCGAAGGACTCAACTCTT
Source organism: Cremastinae sp. A BG-2022a (assembly GCA_030522545.1). Lineage (NCBI taxonomy): Eukaryota > Metazoa > Arthropoda > Insecta > Hymenoptera > Ichneumonidae > Cremastinae sp. A BG-2022a. Next base: position 40,563 of record JAPYYW010001007.1, read on the forward strand.
TCATGACAAGATGCTGACATTCGTCTCTCCGTTGCCAAAGTCGCTGAACAATAATCGCGACAATGCTCCCATTCATAAATACTCCGGAATACGGAATTATTGTGCTCTCGCCTCGTTCATTTTTTATTTATTTCCCGTTTCAAGCGTTTATATACACGATGTTAAACACCTTATCAAGGGTTGACAAACTCGCTGGGAGAGATTAAATTATCGATCGCCCTTCGTATAGACGACTAGTATGTACGCGGTCGAAAATCCACCAGCAGAAGAACATCAGATCCACAAATCGTCGAAAGAAAGTCTCTGTTACGAACAATATTATCAGATTTTTCCAATTTTTAGTGTAAATATCGTAAATATATTGTAATAAATATAAGGGAATAATACGAGAAAAACAAATACGAAATATTCGGCGAAAAATGAAATCTCGTCCTTTTTTACGATCAGCACCTGTTCCTCGAAAGACAAATAATTTGGCGGGCTGGAAGTCCTTCCGGTTCGAATTTGCCAGACCTGTCGTTATCAGTCTGAAAAATCGAGGGAAAAATTCACGAGTTTTTATATATATTTTTGGATGTATAGAGAGTGCATAGCTTTAGAATTTTTCTTTTATGTTGACCACGAAAGAAAAGAACAATATATATATATATATATATTTGACAGCAAAAACCGGAAAAGTGTCAGATATACACCCGAGATAAACTTAATTACCGTCGGCAGACCGCAAAGAGACCTTACTGTAAATGAAACGTCATTGAGAGACTTTACATTTCCAAGCTTTTTGTGGATTTTGCGCTCTTATCGCTCTTTGTCCTTCCGGTCCATATTTCGACGCAAAACTCAAAATTACATCTTCAATTTTTTATCGTAAAGTGAGTTTTTTTTCGGTACATGTAGGAACAATTAACAAAAAAATTGAGCAACTTGTCAACACCTATACTTGTGTTGTCGATCACATATTTTTACGAACTTCACTCTTTTTAAGCACCTATAACTGGAGTACAGTGTAGTTTTGAAATAACAATAAAATACACTTATTTATCAAGCTTCATTTTTGTTATTTCCTGTTCATTCATTTTTATTTTTATAACAAAATTAAAAAACAATACAATATCACGTATTCGTATAATAACGGAATACTTATTTATCAATCTTTTATTTTTTTTTGTTATTTTATATCCATTTTAACTTACTTTTTTATGACGAAAATAAAAAATTACAGCAAAATATCAACATAAGTAACAAAAATACTTATTTAATAATCTTTAATTGTTTTTTGTTATTTTCTGTTCTTCATTTTACTTTATTACGTATAACAAAAATAAGAAAATTTCTAGGACATTTTTAACTAATACGTTAAATGTTCTTATTTTAAATGCATGGAAGTTAACACTCTTATAATACATTGTACTTCTTATAATATATTGTACTTCTAAATTACTTCCTAAACTGAATAATTTATAAAAACAGTTATTTAAAAAATGTTTTTATCAACGCGCCTGATTTCATGAACGAAAAAAATCACAAATATTCGACAATCGCGATTGATATTTTACTTGCAAATTTGTTCCGACCAATTTCTCGGTCCCGTCGATTTGCGTCGTAAGCCCCGGAGGTGGATAATTTCGTAAAGTCTTGATCGGCGATACGATGAGTTCGGATAATTATCCTTTTTATTGCGACCGCGCGCATTTACGTGTACACCCGGGTAGGAGATCAACGGATTTGCACGGGAGAGAGATCGTGGATGAGATACGCCAAGGTTGAGAAGGTTAAGGACGCGCGTGCGCGCCCCGTCCTTGACCTCCGACCGGGAGAGACCCGGTGAAGGCGGCTCGAGCTCGACCCGAGCGCCCTCTTTGTCTCCCCGGTGGAATTCGAGGATCCTTACCGCGAGTGACGAAGCCTCTCTCTCTCTCTCTCTTTTCACTTTCGCGCCGAAAGCCACACGTCGACCAACTTTTTTCACTCATTTATACTTATTTTTATTCATCATTTGTTTCGTCCTGCCACCCCAGCCCTTCCTTTTTTCCTCATTTCTCTCCACCTTGCGCTCCATCTGCGGATTCGAGAAATCGCCGTGCAATAAAACACTCGATAAGGCCTCGCGAAACATCCTTCGGGATATATTATCGCGAGAGGCAAAAAATGAGAAGAGAATGAGAGAAAGGGGGAGAGAGAGAGAGAGAGTAAAAGAGCACGTGCGAATTCTCTCGCATAATTTCTTGCGTCCTCTTTCCTTCTTCATTTTTTGTTATTCTTCTTTCGACTCGCTTTTTTTTCTGTGCGCATGTGTACCGTTTTTTTTCTTCCTTTTCGTTCTCTTCCTCATTTCTCGAATCTTCATACACCGGAGTCTCGTGCCTGCGTTGAATATCATCGTTAATTATACGCGCGGGTATACACGCCGGATCCCGGAGGATTCCCTCTAGTCGACTTTGTTGTCTCGCACGCGAATTCATCTCGTCGCGTTTGGCACACGCGAATCTCATCTCCCTCCCTCCTCCCTTCTTCTTCTTCTTCTTATCGCCTTCTTCCTGCCTCTCATTCTTCTTTTTTTCCCGCTCCTCGCCGCGTCTCGTTCGCAGGAGATTGGCTGCAATTCGAACTGCTTATGGCCGATGGAATGCCGTTCGCACTTTTGCCAGGGGAATCAAAGCTCGCGCGCGCCTCGCCCCCTCCGAAATGAGACTTTGATCAGAGAGCGCCGCCCGGCCGCTCATTTTCCCCTCCGCGGCGCCTCCGCTTCGCTCCCTTTTCGCATGCGTCATCCCCGATATCGCTTTCTATTTTCTGACTTTGTCGTTATTAATTAGGAGTGCGCACGATGAAAAACGCGACCCGAGCATGAACGGGGAGAATAAGAAAAGAAAAGGCAAAGAGAGAGAGAGAGAGGGAGAGCAATGAAGCGCGCGAGAGAAAAACGCCGCGTCGCCAACGAAAAAAGCAACATGGCGGAAATCCCGTTTCGAGAGAATCGCAGAAATTTTTCCTTTCCCCTTCCATCAAAATATATGCGTCGCAGATAAACCTCGAGGAGGTCTTAATTAGGGTATCGAGTCCTCTCTCTCTCTCTCTCTCTCTCTCTCTCTCGCGGTTGTCCAATTTGTTAGAATTCTCGGACTGACGATCCCTGGCAGAGTCCCCGAAGAATTTTCGTTCTTCGCGAGCGGCATCCCGGAATGATGAACGGGTCTCTCGAATCCCGAGCGACCGAGGAATTTCCTTTGTCGTCAGATTGCCATTTCGAGTGACAAAAAGGCGCACCTGTAAAAAATTAATATGTAAGAAATTAAATAAATCGCGAGAACCCCCGTAATCGGTTTTCGGAGGGACACAGAATGTCATCAGCCGCGCACACAAGGGTATTCAAATTCGAGATTTGATCTCTTTTATTGGACATTTCATTGTGAAAATCTTGTTGACACGATGGACCATGATTATTTAGCATATCAAGTCGGCATTTCGCGAGATCGGGATAATAAATCGACGCTTGGGGCTCGCCGGTGCCGAATGATACTTTAAAATATGGAGACGTTTGAAGGCGGTTTGCATGGAATCGCTCTGCCTGCTCGTGCATCGCTTTGTGTGCATGTATATATATATATATATATCTGTGTACGCGCTTGCCCGCGTATTTAAGCCGGAGTCTCGCTGGTGCATCGCGAATCCGGTTCCCTCGTACATATTCGAGATCCCGAGTGTGCCGTGGGTTTTACTGATGAAGACGGGCCTGGCGGACCACCGGCGAACAGAGTTATCAATCCGGGCTACGATCGAGGTTAATCTATCGTTACTCATCCTCCTTTTTTTCTTTTTCTTTTTCTTTTTTTTTCAACGTGAGCTTTTTTCTCCCTTTATCGTCGATTCTCCCGTGTCCGCGCTCTTCTCTTTTACACACTTTGTCCTCGAGACGCGTCCCGATCTGCATTTTGGGAGAGAATAAACGGCCCCGAATTGCATTCGATAGACTTTCTGCCAATTAAACGCGGATCGCTTGATTCGTTGCGGCGCGTACGAGCGTGCGACTCGATCTCGCGACGATTGTCTCCGGCGGGGAATCGTTTCAAATTCGGTGGGATCAACGCGACCGGCTTACCGCGTGTGGTCTTGTCCTTTCCAAATAATTAAGATAGACTAATGAGCGAGTCGATAGTGGCCCGATATAGAGGACATTAAAAACGATTCCGCTCGGGACACTTCCTGCCGAAAATTCTAATCGAGTGTCTTATCTTCTCTTTATTTTTCTATAATTCTTTATTCCGAGATAAACTGAGAGGTTTCTTCTTCTTCTTCTTCGAGATGACATAAAAATTCTTCCTAAGTCAAACGCTCGGCTAAAATCTACGAGTCTTTACGCTTTTACCCTTTCCGTGTCTTATTCGTACGTCCCGGGTATGTTTTTTAAGGAAAGAACGTCCGCTCGAGGTTCGTGACACGCACGGGGGCGTCGGCCAGATTTTTTCCTATACGGTCTCGCGTAAGCTTTATGCTCGCCGCGAAACAGAAGCCATTCTCTCTCGCGGTGGGCCCCTTTACACGCTGAATATGACAAAAGGATGCCGACATCACCGTCGTTTTTTTTTTTCGATGCTTTTAGCCCGAATAGCTCAGCGATTTCACGCAAGACGTGCGCTACCGTCCCGAGCGTGTGAACCACGCTCGCACGCGGCAAACTCATCGCCTTCCTCCGAACCGTTTCAAATATTCTTCAGCTTTTCTGCATGCTCGATCACTTTTTTTTTAAAAGTTTATTTGAAAAAAATTTTGCTTTACTTTATAAAGATTTTTTTTTATTTTCTGTCTGATGATTAATTTACACTCTAAACCGAGATTTTTTAAAATCTTATATGGACTTTTTGTATTGCATAGGTGATTTGGACTCGTGTTAAAAAAATAGTTTTTTATGGACTTAGATGGACGTATAATTTTTCACGCAGTTGTTTAATTAAAAATGTTTAATATGTACATGATAAAATTTTACTAATTTTAGCGTAATTTGTTGCGAAATTTCAATATCTTTGTTGATACTATGTTTTGTTCGAAGGCATTTAAAAACCGTATAAAATGCCTTCGAACAAAACATAGTATATTTAATAATATATTTAATAATTTTTTCCCTGTTAAAAAAAACATTTTGATATGTATAGACTTTTTCAAGTTCTCTGTATTTCTTAAACAATTTTTCACAATAAACTTTTAAACAACCATTTGTACAATAAAATCTTCAAGTGTGGACAATTTATTCGGAAGTTTTATTTATTTATTTTTAATTCACGTTATAAAACATTTTCCAATACTTTTCGTTTGTACATAGAAATTCATCATCCGAATAGAGATTCAGAAAGAATTAAAAAATAACAAAACCGTGTAAAGCGCACCGATGGGATACGAGAGATTTCGTAAAAATGGATCGATCGGCAGATAGGGAGCAAAGTGCTCGCGAGCGTATCGATCGCGGTGTCGATCGGAAAAATGAAGTTTGAGGCTAAACGCGATGACGTTGCCGATGTCCAAGAGAAAGAAAGAGAGAGAGAGAGAGAGCTAGGGAGAGTACATAGAGCAAAGATATGGTTGTATTTGTGCATGTACCTTTGAAAGCTCCGCGCCGACGTTCAATCCCGAGCCGAAAAGATCGCGGACTCTAATTCCATAATCGCGGTGCGGCTTGACTTATTAACTTTCAAGGGGGATAATTATGATTGGTCATCGACTAATTAACGTGTTCCTAAGCGAGAGGTGTAGCGCCCGAAGTACCAGAAAGAATATTAGTTTTTTTTTCTTTTCTTTTAGAGAGAGTCAAATATAGGTCGTCAAAGGCTATCTTGAAAATCTCTCTCGCGTCTATACGCTCTTTTCCTTCTTCTTCTTCTTCTCATCTTCTCCGCCTCCTCTCTCGCGGTGAATCGACTCGAGAATTCCGAAAGACTTCTACCTTTTTCTCATATTTCTTCTCTTCTTCCTTTCTTCCTCGTTTTTATCTTCGAATATAGTCTCGGAGAACGAGAGCAACGGCGAGCGTCCTTCGACTCCTGTCACTCGAATCTCACTATATCAACTTAATTATTTTCTGACTCCCGGCTCAATAAATAGCAATCAATGAGGATGAGTGACACGTACACGTTCCGTCAATTCTTTCGCATGCCTCTTCCTACTTCTTGCAATCTTCCTGTGCTAATCAATCAATTTTCAAAATTTATTCCCTGGTATTATTTTAATATCTTTTTTGGAGTTTCATGTCTTAATCATTCTCTTTGGTTTATTATCGAGAAAAAAGCTCATAATATGTACGTAAAGTTGACGTAATAGAAAAATAAAATATATGTATAAGCACATAAAAAATTAAATATTTTTTTCTACAATTAGTTATTGCTTAAATAATTCTGAAATCATGTTTTTATTTTATAGACAACAATAAGTATATATACATTTTCTATTATCAAACTAATTTTACGAAAAATATTCAAAAGTAACACACTCAATAATGATTTTGTTATTTTTATTCCAGAGTTGAAAGTGTTGAAAGTGTTTAATACTTCGGTTTCGTGTGAAATTATTTGAAAAAAGAATGACATCGGGCAAAAAAATTTATATTTTTTCTTAAATATACTTTTAAAGAAAATTTTCATAAATTTTATCATATTATGGATGTACGAGATTTTTAAAAATTATTTATTAATGTAATTTTATGAAAAAATAATCATGTATATTTATTATTTAATTTAATTTTGAGTTGAAACTAGTTTTTATTCTGGACATGGAAAAAGGAATAAATGCCAGAAAAAATAGTATGCAAATATTTTCTCTGAAAATAACACAGAGGAGCAGAATAACGAAAATTACAATATTTTTTCCATAATCAATTATTTCAAAAAGTATATAATTCTCAAAGTGATATTCTGCGCGCGCGACAAACATATTTTCTCCTTTATAAAATTGATTTTATGAAAAATGGAAAAAAAAGGGATGCGAAAGAGGAAATAAATGAGCGAGATAATGGTCTAAGAAAAATAAAAGAGAAATAAAAAAAGGATCCTACACAGAGAAAGAGAAAGAGCCGGCCTCGAAGTCGCGCGACCGGCAGGTGGAACTCGCTCGAAATTTCCTCGCATTTCTGGCGGGTCCATCGCCGTACGCTCGCCATACTCATAAACGCGTATATAAATATCCGTACATAAATATTCGCACGTGCAAATTTTTTCATTAGGCGACTGTCACATTACTGGCAGAATACAATGAAAAAAACTAATTCTAATCTCCCTTTTCTTCGTTTTGCCTCGCAGCGCCTTTATCGCGATTTCGAACAGTCCAGAAGTGCGGAGAATGTGCGCTTGTATATTTTATCGTGCACTCCTGAAACATTCGCTTTCCAATGAGAAAGAACAAGCAAGAAGGAAGGCTTGAAACGGAAGAAAATTTTTTTTGCTTAAGGGAAAATTTTATACGAATAATTTTTTTTTTCATTCTATCGTAACCAGTTTGAGAATTATAAAAAATTGTCGTACAAAAGACAGAATAATTTTCGTAATAAAATGAATCAGTTCAATTATGAAAGTGATCAAAATTGTTGAAATGATTTGCACGAAAAGTTCTCGAAATTTTCGTGCTGTTATTGCCACGATAAGACATAGTAATTTTTCGTGTAAAATATACTCTTCGTTGAATCAATGCATTCTTTTACGAAGACAGGAAGATACTGTTGATCCACGAGACGTCATATTTATTCGAATTTAATTGACGTATTTCGTTTTTTTTTTCAGCAACATCACCGATGAGAGCGAAGCTCGAAAGGGCCATTTGGAGAACGAAAGGGCGAGGATATTCTCGTAATTTATTCAAAGAGTCATGTGCGTCGGAGATATTATTTTTCCGTGTTATATATTAGCCTTCAGCTTTTAATCTAAATTGTATCATTTTTTGAGTGACGAAGTCGGAGAGAGGAAGCGAGCGGAATATAAGGGACATCGAGGACGGAGAGAAAAATGAAGATGATTTAAGAGGACGATTTTCGAGTCAGAATTATTAAATACACCGGGAAGCGTTGTCATTTTTTTATTTTTTTTTTATTTTTATTGTTTTTTTCCGTTTCGGTGTGTATCAGAGGCAGGGTCCATCGTTTTTCGATACATCACTCGCGAGGACACCTCTTTGCGAGGAGGAAGACGAGGAGATGCGGGCCTCCGAGGCTACCAATTACGAGATCGCAGCTGCCCGCTCGCGAAACTCGCGCGACACACAGAATGTCCTCTCCCCTCCCAATACTTTTTTTGTTTCTTTTTTTTTATGTCTCTCTCTCTCTCTCTCTCTCTCTCCGCGTGTGCCGGCGATCATCACAGGATGAGAACGAATCCTGCTCATGCCATTAAGTATATCGGATATGTATAAGGATGAGCACACAATTTTATGCATAAATATGCGAAAATAAGATCCGGCGACGACAACGGATCGGTCAATTATTCAGAAATTCGCTAATCCCTCATTTCATTTCTCTTTTCATTTTTCTTCGCCTTTAATCTCGCTTTCTCTCTTTTTCTGCAGACGTGTAGTTTCTCCGTCTCTCTCGCTCTCTCTTTTTTTCCTCTCGGGTGTACTTCATTTTCTTCATAACTCACAATTAGCATCGAATCATCAATACGAACAGCCTTTCGAACCGCAACATAATTGAGATTTTATTATTGGATTAAAGACATTTCATGCAGAGATTTTTATTTTGTCGAAAAACAGTGGTAACATCAGTTCACGAATTTTGAAGATTTTTCGTATAAAACAGTCATTTTAATTAGTTTAAGTAATTTGAATAATTGTACGATAAAATAAAAATATCATATCGTTTTGGTATACACAAATAACGTAATATGATAAAAATTTGTTTAAATTTTGAGAGGATTTGCTTTCATGTAAAGTACGTGAATTTATTTATAAACAATTTAACCATGAAATAGTATTTTTTAAACAATATAACTATACATTTCATCTGTAGGAACGAACATTTAACATTTTTTTTCCAAATTTATATATAAATTTGTTTATTTAGTTTTTTTTTTAATTTCCCACATCAAACAAATGTATCATGTAAAACTTCATTTATTTATTTATTTTATTTATATATTTGTAAAAAAACCCCTCAAAGACTTTTCATCAAAATTCATAAGAACAACAATAATGTGCGTATATAATTATATATAAGAATATTATGAAGAACACATTAAAAACCTCATTGCCCAAAAATGTTAAACGGCGAATAAAAAAATTTTTTTTTTTGCACTTTTGCGTTTCCCCGACCACTCTTGTGGAGACTGCGGACTGTATATTCGCCGAGTGCAGGTGCTCGTTTCGGTCCCCGTAAGAAAAATATCAATCGAGAGAAGAAAAAATGAAACTTTTTTTCTCAATTCGTTCCCGCGATTAATGAGAGTATCGGGCTGTTCTTATTTTTCGAGCGCGTGCTGCACTCGTGCTGAGAATAAATATATGTTTAGAACTTGAATTATTTCGTTGATGAATACGTAAAAGATTCGAAATATACATAATTCTAATAAAATACATACAATAAAAAGAATTTCATTATAGCTTGACTTCTAAAATTATTTACGTATAGTTTCTATTCTGAACAACATATTCGTGCAGTGTATTATATTAAAATTATGTATTTTGTTATTTCCATTTGACGAAACGATTCAAGTTTTCAATAAATTTTATTTTGCAGAGCAAGAACATTTTTTGATGGTTGTTTAAGGCAGTTTGTCGAGTAATCGTCAAATCACAAAATTTCTCCTTACTTTTTCTTTACAGTTGTAAATTGATTAAAGAACCATACACTCATAATTCAAGGTCATCCAAGGTTAGGTGTACCTGATACGTAACTGTTAAAATTTTTTTCGACAAATTGTTTAATTTTTTTTCAAAATCTAAACAAACCTTTTTTTGATGTTGTAGATATATGAAAAATCTATGCAAAATTTCAGGAAGTTTCACCGTGTACAAGTCATTAAAGATATTTATTGTTAAAAACTGCAACTTTTAACACCCGGGCTCTTATATGGAAGGATGGAAAAAAGTGATTTTTACTAACAAATATTTGGAATTCAGTGCGGTGAAACTCGTCGCTAAAATTTGATATACACGCGTGCAGGTGATATGAAAAAATGTATTATGCAAAATGTAAACAAAATCTATCGACACTCATTTAACTCGACAACTGTTTTAATGTTAAAAACACCTTTACATGAAATAGCATCGAAAAAGGAAGACGAGGACGGAACGAGGGGTAAGGTGCTCGTGTGACGTCGGGATCGAGGTGGAGAGAGGGCGCGCGTGGCGCACACACGAGTACTCGCACGCGGCGCGAGGCAGCTGCAGCTGCCGTTCTCCCGACGCCCGTTGCCACACGTAACTCATACATTTCCGAATAATTCATCCGCGGGGATCGTTTATTAAGTATTTAAAAACGACAAGAAGAAAAAGGCGAGAAAAAAGGATGAAAATTGCGTGCGGAATACTCGAATTTAATCGGGCACGCTTATCAGCCCGGGCGCAAGCACCGACCTCTCGTCGTCGTCGTCATCGTCATTGTCGCGATGTCCCGTGGCTCGCGCCAACATTCATTAACCCGAAAATGCGAAACACTTTCCCGACGAGTTTCCATTAAAGATCCCGCCGCCCCGCTTCCAACGATGTGAAAGCACCCAGCCCGAATTAATTATCACACATGTGTATGTACATCGTACACGGCGCAATTATTTCGTCGATGAATTTCGACGTTGCGCAATCTTCGTCAGTGGCACTGAAAAATTCGAAACTTTCGCTCCGATCGATGTATCTCGTATTCAAAATTTACTTACGCGCAAAAAAGCTTGATTGTTGCAAAAATTTTTAAACGTCATTGTGGGTGATCGTAATTTTTTCAATATAATTATTTAAACTTTGAAAACAATTTGATTTATCTTTGAAAATTAAAAATAATATTTTATGAAAAATTTTGTAACATTTTTTAATAAAAACTCGTGATTGCGAAAACTTTAATAAATAAATCAATTTGACGAATTACATTTTTTTTTCTATTTTTTTTTTGAATAAAAAAGGCCTGACATTCTTGTCAATGTCAGTTCAGGAGAAAAAAGTAAGAGGAGTGTCGACGTACCGGGCGTACGTGTACACGAGTGGGTTTATCCCCCGTGGCTTCCTGTTCTGAATTTCAAGAGAATGCACGTAAAGGGATAAGCCAAGAAACACGTTGATTCGACGGTTAACGCGGTATTTCGCTGGATCGGCGAGAGTCCGAGTTTAAAAGAGAAAGAGAGAGAGAGACTCTGTGTCGTGAATCAACGCCATCCGCGTACCCACACGTTTTTTGGCTACATCTACCAACCTCCCCGACAATAATTCACTCTCGCGGTTTTCTCTCAGCGCACACGCGACATTTGCTACTTACAAATGTACATCGGGCGTTCCAGATCGAATTCACTTTCCTTCATATTAATTGAACTTTATCGTCCGTTTTATTTTATACCCGTTTGACAAGTGACAAAATAGTTTTAAAAATATTTAAGGGTCGTGCTCTCTGCTGCGGAATAGACAATTAACTATCTTTAAGGGAAAAAATGTTCATTATTGTTTTTTTTTGATATTCCAAGTCATTAATTCTTAAATATTTTCGATAATTAAAGAAAATGTAAAATGTAAGGAAAATTTTTATAGTAAATAGGGCATTTTAATTTAACATTTTTATCCAACACTGTTATAACAGCTCGACCTCCTTTAATAAAAAAAATTTAATTTTTTCGCAGTATACTTAAACTATTATCAATAAACAAAATGAATGAGATAGTTCATTGAAGGATCTAGGATTTAATGTAAATGTTAAATCAATAATTAATTTTATTAATTATAAGTATTTTAAATGAAAATAAAAAGCTTTCTTAAATAAATTTTGTGTATACGTGCTTGCGTATGTCTACGCGGAAATTATTATTCTGTTCAACGAAGGAATGAAATAGAAATTCCTATAAAGAGGTCAACAAACCTTACTATATTATCGAGAGGAAAAACGTTTCGTATAAATTCGAGATTCGCTCGTGAATAATGGCGAGGAAGAAACGGGAATTTCCAAGATTGCTACCGTGGACCTCGTGGATTTGGTACGAGGATGATAATGCGAGGAGCACGACCCGTGCGGAATAGAGATGTCCGCTTGATGCTCCGAAGAAGGGAGCGAGAAGAAAGGAGAGAATACGAGAAATGAAATGAGAGGAAAAGAGTGAGAATATGAAAAAAGGAGAAATAGAAAATGAACGAAAAGAAAAAATGAAGAAAAAGATTTAAAAAAGTAAGAGAGAGAATCCGTTTTCTTCAAACTCTGAGCCCGGGCGAGCCTCCCTTTCGTCGAGAGCGCGGCGATTGTTCGCCGTGACGTGAGAGAACGATCGTTCGTCAACTCGAATAATAAAAGCATACGAGAGAGTTTCACGGGCTTCGCGCGTTTACTCGCAATAAAAAGCTGACAGCGCTAACTCTCGAGCGAACAATACGGCTCCCGTATATTTGTACACAAATTATATACGCGCGGAAATTATATACGAGCCCGTAATGGCGCAAAATTGTGACCAGGGAAAGAAAGGATGAATATATGCTCAGATTGAAAATAACAACGGAGCGCACTCCCCGATGACGAGCGAATGAAAGATCGAGGAATTTCATTGCTCGTCACTCGTGGGTGTACGCATACGAATTATTTTTTGTTTATTTTGTACTCCGGTATATAAAGTTGAGAAGGAAGTATCAGAGGTACTCTCAACGAACTTTTATTCAAGGTAGTTTTGTACCGTAAAATAGTTTACGTCAAATTTTGTTGAAAATTCGTGAAAATTATTCGTTGAAGTTATATGTGCCCGTGTGGGTTTAGTTTTAGAAGGCTTCACCGTTTGAAAGTCGAGATTTTTAATGATAAAAATCATACCTTTCACACCAGGAGATAAAAATTATTTGATTTTGTATTATTATATTTACGTGTTACTTCAAAAACTAAGAAAAGTAGTTTTGAAATATTTTTGAATGCTTAAACCAATTTGATTTTTAATTTTATATCTGATCATAATAATTGATAAATTTAAAATAAATATGCATTTATCGTTATAGAATATATATGTATGTATATTAATAATTGATAAAATCTATAAGTTTTTTAATACTTATAGACAATTATATGCAGGATATTGTGTTTCATAAGAGTGGGAATTAATTTTTTTGATAATTTTCGTATAAATTATTCTCCTTGAACTTTACCAAATATACCTTTTTTAAATATTTCAGTTTATTTTTTAAATAATAATTTCGAAGTTCTGTATAAATAAAGTATAGAAGCGCAAGAACACAAAAAGGTACATGTGAACATCAAATAAAATATTTAAAGTATTGTACAAAAAGTGTTTTAAAAAAATTATTCTTAAGATAATAAGACTTCAGCAGTACAGAAAAAAAAATCAAAAAAAGTAATAAGTGCATAAGCTGTCAAAAATATACATGCATGACAAAAGAAAGCTGCGAAAACTCGAGACACGATGATGATGACGAAGTAAATAGGCGATGCGAAGAGAGTCGAGTGATAAAAATGAGAAGAGAGAGAAAAAGAAAAATCGGCGTCTAGTTGAAAAGTCGAGGGAAGTGTTGCTGGCGTCGTGAGAAAAGTGGGGATCTTGGCGCGTGGCTCTTTTTCCTTCTCTCGTTTTATCTCCGTCTTGCCTCACGAGATGGTTCGCGGCACGTTCGCCGCGGCAGCATGACTTACAAACGAACGGACCCTTGGGAATAACGCTGATGGGAGCGAAAGAAAAAGAGAGAGAGAGAGAGAGAGGTCGATCGAAGCGTATGTGTAGAATCGTACAGGGACGAGCAGGAGGGAAGAAAACGTCTCGTCGTCGCGCCACCGCCCGAGTGAGAGCAGATGTACCTCTGTGTACATACGCACATACACACGCAATAACGATACATGCGCGCGTGACCGCTCGCGCGCGCCATGCGCAAAAGTAAAGAGAGAGCGAGAGCGCAAGGACCAAAAGATCGAGGGAGTTTGAGGAAGAGAAAAAGAGAGAAAGAGAGAGAGAGAGAGCGTGAGAGCCGAGCACCTGCCGACTCCTGCCACCAAGCAGAAGCAGATATACCATATTCTGTACGTATATTTTTTTATACGTGTGTATTTAAATATGTTTAAAGCCACGGACAGGGACGGTAGCTCGTGTTGGTGAGCTCGTGGCGGCGTTGATGATGGTCGAATGGGCCACAGGGGCGCCCCTATGCCCACATCGCCCCGAGAGTGACCATCGAAGACGAAAAATCATCCTACCAACACTCGACACCGTCCAGACACACCGAGACTAAATAATCTTTTCTCTTTATCTTTATCTCATCCTCCATCCTCCTTATTTTATTCCCCGCTCTCTTTCTCTCTCTCTCTCTCTCTCTCTCTCTCTCTTTCTCTTCCTCTCATCAACGCTCGAAAATGCACGTGCATTTTTTTGAATTTAACTCCCTTCCTCTCGACGCGAAATTTTTTCGCCGCTCGAACAAAATCCGAGGGAACGAGATTGTTTTTTTTCCGAGGGCGTTAATAAAAGCGAATGTCAGAAAATCTCGCTTTAAAAATATGGAGAAATGAAAATTGGCGGTCGCGAGTCGGGAATAATTCAACGAAAGGTGTTACCGAATGGTCAATTATTATTTTCAATGTCGAAGTGATCGGTGGGAGCGCGCGCGAGAATAAACCCCGGAGGCGTCAATTCACGGAGAGCGAATGGCGCATAGGTGTCTCTCGTTATGTCCTCGTGGCGCGTTTCTCTCCTCTCGCCGGGGAAGCACGTAAGCTCCGGCGAAAAAAAAAGGAGCAAGGAGAATCCTTGAAACGTGCAGCTTTGCACTTGGCACGTACGGAGCGAACCACACGAGATCGCAGACACGAGAGCAGACTCTCGCTAGACGGAGCACTAGACCGGTCTCGCGAAAAAGAGAAGAATAATACGGTACGTTTCTCGATCCCTAGCCCTCTTTCTACGCTTTCCCTCTTTTTCTCTCCTACGTGCTCTATCTCGCTTAAAGATTTAACGCGCAAGAATAACGCTCCCTTATCTCGCTCTTTATTTCTAGATTTCTCAAACTTTTTTCTTTTTGCTGCGTTTCTGTATTATTAGAGGGTATGCCACTCTATAGCGGCCGAAAAATAGGCTTTTTGCGGATTTTTTTTTCAGGATAAGTACTACAAAATAAATCGAGATTACAAAAAAGGGGGTTTATTGCACATATCAGTGATTGTATAAAATAATTTTTTTGAAGCGATTAATTTCAAAATGGTGACTATGCAGCGTTTTTCAGATGACGTCTTCCCGTTTTTATAGGGTCCACGGTCGGACAAATAGCTCCTGTAATTTTTGAATTATTACGGAGCCGCCGATTTTTTTTCGATTATTTATAATAGTAGCTATAGAAATACGTAGGGGCTTTTCGATATATTGATTTTTGGCAAAATGGCGCAGTTCTAAAGTAAAAAGTGACAAATTTTCCAAAAAAATCGTCAGATAATTATTAATAACAAATGATCTATGTAATACTTAGAAAAAACCCTACACACTTCTATAGACAATGTATTTTTGAAGATATTTTCCAAATTTCAAGTTAATCGATAGAAAATTGTCTGAATTATGTTTCCGACCAACTTAGAAAATGCAGTTTTGAGATAAACGCGTTTGAAGTTTTAAGTTTTGACTCGCTGCGGACCCGGCGGTCTTGTACTAAAATTCAAAAAACGAGTACTTAGAGATTTTTCGCGGCCATAACCTTTTGTGACATCATTTTTGAGGCCCTATAGGGAACCATTTAAAAAACAAAAAGAAATCGATTTTTCGAAAATTTTAGAGTGGCCTACCCCCTTATTTGTCCAATATTTTTTTAAGGATGTTGTGTTGAAAATTAAAAACGATGGAAAATTTTACATAATATTAAACAATATTTTTAAAACGTCGAGTAAACTTATTTTACGACGATCAGGAAGCTCTCAATTAAAATATTAATTGTTAAAAATGGCTCTTTTTTGGATCTTTCTATTAAAGCACGTGCTGTAAGTTGCTATTCTGTACAATAAATATCTATAAGTAACGAGATTCACCTAATTTGTCAAAAAATTTCATAATTTTTTTATGCAGACACATAGAAAGTAGATCTATTATTGATTGACCTTTAATTTAAAATATATGTTTTTCTTCAATTAACTTACGGCAACTTTTTAAAATAAATTTTTACGCTTAAACGAAAAAGACGTGTTGTCGAACTTCTGATTTTTTGCTGTATGGCATTCAACACGATGAGCACTCAACTTTTTTTTCCTTTACTCTTTTTATTCAATTTTATTCAATTTATTTTCCAATTATATTTATTTATTATTTAAAATTATTTTCAAAGTTACGTTTTTTGTTTTATTTGAATTTTCTCTCTTTTTATTATTTACGTATATTTCTGTAGTTTCTCCTCAGACTGGGATAAACGTTGCGTACGATTCGAATGTCGAGAGATATTTATTCGCTCCGCAGCGATGCGGGTCCATCGGGCGTTGTCACGTGCCTTCGAATCCCGGAGCAAAGTGCCCACTGGCCTAGCAACCTGCTTCCTGCAGACGTTTATTGCATCCTTACATTCTCACCTTTTTTTCTCCATATTATTTACATTCTCGTTTTATTATCCGATCATTTTCATAACGATGAGTCTCGTGTCCACGCAGACTGCAATTATTAGAGTCCGTGCTCGGCGCGAGTGACGGTCATATTTCACGAGTAACGTCAACACGTCATTCCTTTTTCGCAACTTTTGAAAAATCTCGAATCGGCATCCTGCACGCATTCGCCGCATTGACTGCGGTGAATTAAAATACAATCTCTGCGTGTTCATAATTAATTATTTCTTTTTCTTTTGGGGATTTTTTATATTTTTTGTATATATAAGGGATATTTTTATAAAAGCATCGATCTATTAAGATAAACGTTCTAATATAGTTGAACGAACTATTGGGATGTCGCTAAATTCGAGTGATATTCATATTTATGCTATATTTTAGTAAACCCCTTAAAGAATGTATGTATATACAGAAATTAATTCTACTACACACGGTGAAATTTTTATTCATCTGATTATATTGAATAAAAAAAAACACTTACTTTTCTTTAAGGATCTCAAGATTCATGATTTTTATTTAATAAACGCATGTTTATTAACCTAAAACACGCATCAGCAGTCTGTAACTAACTAAATCTATATATTTTGTTTATCAATGTAAAATATTGTAAACCGTTTCCATAAAAAAAAACTTAATTTAGTTATCGTCAAAAAAGAAATTTTTATAAGAATAATAAATAAAAATTTTCAGCATTTTAGTATACACAACGTTGTAGAACGTTTTCGTAGTTTTTCAAATGGTCTCCGGAAAATGTAAAAACCTCGTTTAGCGTAAGAAAATGGTTATTTTTTGAAAATGAAACACGTTGTTGCGATGAAAAATCAGCATGGACTTTCCGGAGTGCCGGATGAACGGAGTGTCCGCCACCCGCTCGTTTTTACGCACGAGACTTATTTTCGATGAGGGGCGCGTTCGGAGGTTGGCGCCCCGTTCTGATTACACTCGGCATCACCTGCCCCCTGCAGGTGGTTGGGAAGTATCGGCAATTTTTCTGTGTACGTGAAGCACACGTCGTGGAACACGCATCGGATTTTATCCTTCCGATCGATAACGAGAAAGCGCCAACCCTCGTCGAAGCAACAGCTACACTGTATAAACAACATGAAAAATAAAAAAAATAAAATATTCTTGCTTTGTCCGTGCTCAACCCTCCGTGCGCTTATTCGTAAATTTTGATAATTCAGCCCCGGGATCAACGTCGCGTAACAATTTTACGATTCTCGCATGGCTGCCATCCAAATTTATCGCCTCCTGATCTATTTTCGAAACCCGGATATCAAAGCCTCCACACTCGAATTCGAGTAAAAAGTGGAGAGACAAAATTTAAACTTGCTCATTTTCAACCCTTGGACGACAGGAAACATTTTTTAAACTGATTTTTCTTTCAGATTTAACGTCACAGATAGCTGATTAGATTTTTTTCACTCAATTAATGATATAGTTATTATTTATGTTGCAATTTTTTTTACTACCTTACAATATATTCGATATTCTATCTGCATTCAATATAATTTTTTATTCATTTCCATTATTATTGTAACTTCTATAAAAAATTTCAATTTTGTTTTTTGAAGTTATCACAGGATTAAAAATATTTCATAAAATAAGTATAGTAAAATTAAACTATTAACCATCTCGATATTATTTTAAATTCGAATTTCTAATTTTTATAATAATCTTTTTAAAAAATTTTGCTAGGTATACCAAAACATAACATTGCAATCTTTTTTATCAATTTTTATCACATACGATGTATATTTCGATTATCAACCACTGGAATATTATTTCGAAGGATGTACTTAAAATGTTGAAACTTGAACTTGAAAATATTCCCAGATAAATTTTTAAACTTTTTCTCATTGTATTCGTCAAGAGAGCGATATCGGTAAAAAATAGCTGCACCTTTGTACGATTGCAGACAGGAGGGTGGTGCAAGTATACTTTTCCAAGAAAGGAGAGCACGTGCCGGGTCGTCGCGTTGTCGTAGACCGTTGAAGCTTTGTTTAATCTGCGCGCCTCTCGCTCCCTCTTTTTGTTATCACTTACCGTTATACAGTCCATAAAACACGCGTGGAACCCACGTCACGTCGGGCGCTCGTGCCATTCTCTATCCTTGTGCACACAGATTTTTACACTTTCCCCACTCCCTGATGGTGCGAAGAAATAACGAATAAGAGTCAAAAAAAGAAACGATATTTTCCACCCTCGCCGTCCGTGTCTCCCGATACTCCCGATCGTCCTCGAGCAAAAAGATACGAGACGTTCCGGGAAAAAGCGAGAAGAATCTAATTTTACCTCTCCATAAAAAAAAAAGAAAGAAAGAGGAAAAAAATCCAAGTCGGACTTTCCAGCGACGTTTTTCTCCGCTTTTTCCCCCGGCGCAACGTGACTCGTGGAAATTCAAATTTCTCATCCTTTTGTTTTCGTGATTCACGTGGAAGAACCCGTAGGTGTGATTGGATATGCGAAAGGCGAAGGAATCTTCCGTGACTGCAAGAACGATGAGCCGAGCGTGCGCGCGACGGAGAAAAGGGGGAAAAAGGAGAGAGAAAAGTTGAGCACCTGGCCGCCACCCCCGCACGCGCGTTCCTGCACTCTGCTGAATATTCACCCTTTGACCGCGCGCAGCCCCGCATATCTGCGCACCGTCTCTATACGGTTGAAATAATTCTTGGTGCGTGCGCGATATTCATGCGTGGAGGAAGGTGGCACGAGTGCGGGAAGTTTGTCCGACGAAAGGGCCAGAGGAAGGGGGAAAAAAACGATTTTCGATGGAAAAACGAAGGAAAAAACGAAGGGTTGCGCGGAAAAGCGAAACGCGCGGAAAGCTGTCACGGATGAAAAGCGTGAAAGAGTAACGATACAGCGTTTTGATGCTGGCAGATGTCTTCATACTCGATCTGGCTCGATTTTTTCATCCTGGAGAGCCAGCGAGGCGGAGGGACCAAGTTCCGGTCGAGTCTTCCGGAGCCTGCCAAATTTGGATCGCCGGTGAAAAGCTTCCGAGCTTTTCAATGTCCTCGAGGCCTTTCTTCGAGGAGGATAAATAATGTGAAATCATTTCTCCGTGGGAAAGGTGGACGATACACCCTCGCTCTTTCAACCCTCTCTCTCCCTCTTTAAATTTATTTGAATATCGTTGAATGAGACGTCTGGAGGGATGAAAGGATCGCACCGGACAGCTGCGAAGACTCGCAGGTTTTTACCAGTTTCCACTCGTGGAAATGCATCGTGTGTGCATTTCCGCGTGGAAGGGTTCAACATTTTCGCACTTGAGGGAATGAGAGTGAGAGAGAGAGAGAGCAGCTGATGCGGGCGCACGCGACCTTTCCCACTCCTCTCTACCTGGTCTTAAAAGCCCGCTCTCGTGTGCCTTTTTATCTCATCCCTCTTCTCTTATGCACAATTTCTATATCTTCAATGTTTTTCCCCCCTTTTCCACCCTTTCCCAGAATCCGTGGTGTCGTTTTTCGTTGATTTTTCTACCGGTGAAAAACCCTTTCGTTTTTTTTTGTTCAGAAGAAAAAATATGACGGAGAGTGCATGTGGTCTGGCATGCTGGCGGGCAACTGATGAATTATGAAAATCTCGATGGGATCACCGTGACAGTTATGTGCGTAGAAATGTAGCGAGAATGCCGGTAAGGTTTACGTCGAGGAAAATGGAGGGGGAGAAAAGGGGCGCCAGATGTGTGCTCCGGGCCACTTTTTCTGCGAGCATCATCCCCTGCACCGAGGGTGGACCACCAACCGGGCTCGTGTCAAAACAAGATTATCTCATCTCTCTCTCTCTTTCTCCCGCACCGATTTTTCGAAACTCGCATCTTTTACCTCAAATACCTGCGCGTCTAACCTTTAAACTAGACTGCTCTTTTTTTACCACCGATTCCTTCTATAATAACGCTATTTTTTATCTTACAAATCATTTTATTTAGGGATTTTTTGGCTTCTTCTTTATAATTTTTAGAGTTACTAATATACATCACGGTTATAAATTTTAGAGTTTAATGACGGTTCAGAATTTTTACTGACAAATATTTATATTTACAGCTATAAAAACTCTATTGTTATTTATTAACAATGAAAATGTTTTTTATTGAGAAAGAAAATAAAATCAATAATTTTACGAGCCGATAAGAAAATTATCACAGATAGGAAATGAACTTTTTATCATAAAGTACTATGAAGTTATAAAAATTAGATAAATTTTCAATATCCCGTCATTGCTGTTAGAACCACGAAATTAGTAAATTTTTATCCTGCATAAGAGCATAAGAAATAAATTATACAAAAAGACCTATATTATTTGCAACGTTTGCCTATACCAAAAACAATCACTAAATTTTACGAATAATAAAAAGTCATACAACAGATTCGTCTTTAATTTTAAGTCGACAATAAATGAAATAAAAACTTATATAAATATTTAAATTCGTTCAGAAAATGGGTATACGAACTCGAATGAAAAATCGTTCCAAAAACGAATGTTCCCACGAAAGAATTAGCAGAGGGAATCGTGGACTGTGCCGAACACATGGAATATTTCGGCGCAAAACGAGAAAAAAATATGTTCTCGTGCGTACAAAAGTTTCTCACCGCTTTTCTACCCAGTCTCGCACACATCGAGGCGATACAACAGTTTTTTTCTTTCTTTTTCATTTTTTTTTCAGTTCGATGCGTGGGGTACTAATTGTACACGCGTAGGTTAGCTATATTTCACGTATACCGGTTATACACTCTATATATCGTATTTACAAACGCAACGAACTCGAACTACCCCCCAGGATACACTCGAGGATCAAGACTCACCTCCGCCCACGCCATATGGCGATTTTTTCGCTTTCTATCTTTCTCCCTCTCTCTATCTCTCTCTTTCTTTCTCTCGGTCTACATATTCCCCTCGAACGAGCAACGGTTTTTCAGAAGTCTCTCGTAATTCCAATATTTTCCTTCCTCTCTCACTCTCTCGCCCTCCTTGCATGTTCCTTCCTGGCACTTTGGGAAAAAAATTATCCTCGCCTTTCTCACGCGTTGGAAAAGTGTCACAGTATATTAATTTTGATTAAGTGAGCTCTAATTTGTATTTCACATTTTTTCGTAACGGTCTGCTCCATTTTATTATTTCATAAAACAATTTATTTTATAAACAATTGTTTGTCAGTTTTTGTTTAAATATAACTTTAAATATAAAAATTTGTTTTTTTTTCTGGCTGCAATTTTGCAGGTTCGTTGCACTTCGATCCTAGGTTGATTCCAAGTACAGCAAACTTGTCCATTTTTTTTATCTTTTTTGTGTACACTCGAAGTATTGGAACATAAAAGTGTGCTCTTGGAAGGCTTTATTGTGACGGAACGTGTGCGTCGCCCTGCGAAATTCTTTCGCTGGAGCGAGTCGATCCCAAAGGGACGGCTGGCTTGTGGATTGGATATTGGTCTACAACGGAGACCGCCGACCACATGTCATCGACTTCTCACTCGCAAAACTCTTCACCATGGTAGGTGAGGCGCTCGGAGATAAAACGAACGCGGTCAATAAAAATTTATGACAGGACATTTACTTTTTTATGGAAAATAGTATACTCATAACGTAGGCGTCCTAATAGTTTAAAATATAAGGGACTCTTCGACTTTAATTTATTTAAACTCAAAATATTTAAAGAACATGATGTGTTCTCATAAGTGTGCTTTAAGTTCATATCATTTGAATTACTGTCTGATATTTTAGCAATCCAAAATATCCATCTTATATGTTTTAATTTCAAACTATATTTACGGCATATATAAGTATTGAAGCGTTTGAATATGTAAATGTGTCTCATCAATAATTTAACATCCAATGGTTTCTTCGACTTTATTTTTATCTTTGTTTAATATTTAAAGAAGAATGTGTGCTTCAAATTTACATCTAAATTACTGTCTGCCATTTTATGTCTTTTAATTTCAAGCAATATTTATGGTAAATAAGTATTAAAACGAATATACAAATGTTTCAATAATTGTCTAACTACATCGATCTTGTTCTTATAACATTAAATGGTTTCAATAGTTAAGTGATACAAAAATGCATCTATTTTTCTCATTTGTATGGAAAAAAATCTATTTATTAAGAAAAAATAATTATTTCACAATTTAGAGTAATATAGAAAGTATTATTTAACTTTTTGCTATACATACAAAACGTTTACTTTCGTGACACTCTATTCTTCAATTATATTTTCGTTTAAAAAATGTCTACTTATTTTATTTAATAAATCTCTATTTGACAAAAATAACTACAGGCAATTTTTTTTAAATCATACAAGTATCGTTTTTCGTGATAATAATTTGGTGTATTTCCAATAAAATTGAACGTCGTTGAAAAAAATGAGATTATGTGAATGTTTTTGTTTATCTACTTTATAATGCTTCTTTTTTATATTTTCAGGCAATTTATTGAATTTATTTCTTACGTAATAGACCAAAGTTACGTGAAATATATATCCTTTATGCAACTTTTAATGGCTAATAATGATAGTCAGAAGTTCGAAAAATATCGAAGTTCGTGAAATTTAATCGCCTCCCTCGATAATGCTCGCTACACTTTCACAGTCCCTATATACGCACTCTCTTTCAACGCATTTTGCTCTGTTACAGAAAATTACTGACCGACTCGGAGCCAAGCACCCGTGAACTCCAAGACGAAGATTCACTTTTCCGTTGTTACGAGCGCATCTACAGGCTCATTCAAAATATCAAATTTATATAATTTATTAAAAAAACAACCTTCACTTTAAAATAAAAAATAAAAAAACAAATGAAAAATTCTCAAATAATATTCAAAAGTATTATTCTCCATCTTCAAATTTTATAAAGTGAAGTTTAAATATTCTTCAAATGTGAATTTAAGGTAGTACATCCACGAAACAATTTTTTAAGGAATTTGTTAAAATTTTGCATAAATTATCTTCGATGCCATATGAATATGTGTGTTAAATTTAAAGACGTTTCTCCGCATAGAATTCAAGATATTCATTATCGAAAATCACCAATTTTTCTACTCTCTCATAAAAGAGCACGTGTTAAATAGTGCAATCTTCAAATCTTGATATCTTTACTTTTAAGAAGTAGAACTTCTTGAAATTTGGTACATCTTTTTATAATATTTCAAAAAAACTTCAATTAGTTTTTTAAAAAAATCCTAAATAAATTTTTTTTCTAATTTTTATATATACGTATGAAGTACGGATCACCTTGGATGACCT
>JAPYYW010001008.1:0-36352 GCA_030522545.1 Cremastinae sp. A BG-2022a
TCTTTAAAAATCACACCTTATAAAGTTCATTTTGTCAAGAAAAAGGAAAGATATTGCTAATTGAAATTTTCATGGATCCGTGAGACCCAGTGTGACCCACCAAATTTTTTGAAATTTTTTTATTTCGATTTTAAGATCCTATTCGATCGGAAATTTGCCGTAGATAACGAAAATGTTAATTATTTTGGGCGAAATTCAAGAATTCATATTGAAAAATCGAAAAAACTGGATTTTTGATCAGTTCTTCTCTTACCGCGAGGGCGCGACGTCTGCCAGTACAACATATTTCAATGACGAATATAATAAAAATTTTTTTGAAAAATATGAATAAATCGTACCTGCATTATCGGCGAGCTGACGTCTTTACGCTTTTTGTGACAAATTTTCAGTAGCAATGTTTCAACCTTGACAGGATCCTGAGAGCTTTCCACTGTAAGGAATAAACTCGAGTGAGTTTAAAAATAAAACGATCGAATCTCCACGTTACGGAATATACTATTTCGCTGGCTTACCTTTTTTGTCATAAAAACCTAAAAAAGTTAATGTCATGTAGCCACGAACACCAGCGTTCTGCTCCTCGTTGTTTTTCGAGAGGATTTTCTCGAGAATCGTATCTATTCGAAACCCTCGCCGAGATTTGTGTGTTCTTGACATGCGTTGGCGCATGTAAGATAAATTTCTGTACAGAAATATAGGCTGAAAAAAATTCAAAATTCGTGGTCAGAAACTTATCAAGAAAATTCGTGCTCAATGCTTCATAATAATATTATCGCGTTCGACTCACCGAAATTTGATTTCTTGTTCGCAGAAATCTGTAAATTTGTGTTGGTTCTGAAAAGAGAAAATACATTTATTAGACGACGAAAAATATGCCGCGTCGCGTCGAAAATGTCCCGAAGGTGTGATTACGAATTAAAACTTTTGAAATTTAATTTTGCTGGAATTTTATTCTCTCGGGACACCCAGTACGTGTCGCAGGAAAGTTCCGAAAAACATCCCTAGATGTCGAGCTCGCGCAACTATTCCCATTTGTACGAAGTTCTTCAAGACTCTATAAAACTTCGACTCTTTCCACCAAAGGTTGATCCTTCTGAGATTCAGAACGGGAAATGATGACTCGATTATTCTCGTTTGTACGAGACGCCTGCATCGGCACTCTTGTTACGATTCTAGCAGGCCAAACGTCTCTGATCCCGTTCTTTTTTAATTCATAACGAAAATTAATAAATAAAAAATCAATGAAATAATGTCCATCGAGATTCGATGATTAATTTTCAGAGACGGCGAGAGAAAAATTATTTCTAAAAATATCTGTATCGAGGAGTAATGAAAAAAATCAGCTGCGAATTGTATCGAAGCTGATTTCGATGGCCGATCGACGAAAAAGAACGTGAGGGAGATCAGACGCTTGCATTTTTCGCTCCGGTAGACAAGATCGGCCGAATCAATCGATCGTCCGAAATAAAAACGCTTCAATTAGACACGAAGCAGGAGGGAATCAACAAAGGATCTAGCTGTGACAATAAACGAGAGAGAGAAAGAGAGAGAGAGAGAGATCGCGTGCGAGGAGGGAACGGTCTGCGAAAAATGCGAGCGAGCTTACGAGTCGAATTCCGAAGCGAAAATAAAAATGCTACGACGGGAATAAACGTTAGTTGCAAAATTATGACAGGTGTCCGCGCGCAATGGGCATAATCGAGGTGGGAGGTAAGTGACCCGACGCGCGCCACCGCGCCTGGTTCTCTCCCCCTTTCTGGTTACAATAGGGTTATGTTGAATTTGCATCGTTCGGAGCAGAAAAAAAACAGAGTCCCGATAAGACGCTGGATAACGAGAAATCTGAGTCGCGGCTGAGAAAAAGGCGCGATTGTACGGAAGAAAAACTCGAGAACGTCGAAGCGAACAAAAAAAAGCGGAGTCGTTACTTACTTTCGAAAGCTTGGAGGAAGAGCTCATGATCTGCCTGAATCTGATCCATTCGCGGAGGTTTTTGTCCGTCCAGCTCCTTGTCTCGTTTCTTTGGCGGCATCGTATGCACTTTTCACTCCCTCGATAAAATTAAATTACTATTCAACTAAAATAATGGGCAGAATCGTGAAAAAAACAAAATACTCGGCGAGTTTCTCTACACGTGAAAAATATCCGTTCAACGACAACACACACACACCCTCCTCTCGCGCGGAAAACTGGTGCCTAATCCGGCGCTCACCAGGCAGGTGACCGAAGCGCGCCCGCGTCGCGAATTCACCAACTAATCGCGTTTACCCAGAAGCCAGTTCGGCACTCCGCTCGCCAATCGGGGACGCGATAGCCGCCCCACACTGAGAAATCGAAAACGCGCGATATTCAAAATTGTCGAAGCGATGCAGATGGTCTACTGAAAAAAAACGCGATCGTCTCCGAAAATTCAATACTTGTCGCGAAATATTTTTACCGTCGCGTTATAATTTTATCTCGATAGAGAATTTTCCGATTTTTACGTAATATTCGCGAATAAATCGCTGAGATTTCTCAATGAATCAGCAGCCAATCGAAGGAGCGTCACCGCGTAAACATTGAAAACGAAACACTGCCATCTGCGGTCCAGACTCACGTTCAGTTTCGATTGGTCGCTTCGGAACGAACAGTTGTATTTGTCCTGTAAAGTCGCTCGCTCCATCAATCGTCTCTTCATCATGGAGTGCCTGGGTACGTGTAAAAATAATGTGAATTTTCAACAACCGTGCAATTTTGAATTAATCACCGAGCGATCGAACGCTCGGGTATTTATCAATTTTAAAATATCGATACACTTTCTCGTCAGCACGTATCTTCGAATACGCACAAACGATCGAGCAGGCTGTGTGTTTGTATTCGAAAAGTGTGCAAGTCAGGCTAGGCATATAACAACAATGCTTTTTAACACATACGAAACTTTGGTTTTCCAACACAAATTCTTCTCACGATTAAATCTTATCCAACATCCTTTTCATTTATTCGCGTGGAAGTAACTTTAATTTTTTGTCCAGTCAGCAACATAGCCTATTGTTTACAAAATGTCACGTATGGCTTTGTAATTTTATGTGTGCTGTCGAAATTAATTCGTGAATATAAAATCAATTTTTTTGCTTTGATACAGTTGAAGGCGACAACAACGAGAATAACGAATCTTCAGCTTGCAACGATGTTATAGATGAAACTAAAACAACGGATAGCGGATTGCAACAGGAAAAGCTAGAACCGGAGACAAAACAAACCGAGGAATCCAACGAAGCTGCGCCAGCTAATCCATTGCAAGAAACTTCTAGGGAGATAATAAATTTCAAAGTTATTTACAACAAGCAAAAGATAGACGTTAGCTTTGATATCGATGGGACGGTAGCCGATCTTAAGACGCATCTACAAAGTATTATTTCTGTGCCAAAATCTTTGCAAAAAGTTATGATAAAAGGTTTGGCCAAAGACGAACAGACCCTTAGGAGTTTAGGAGTTACGAATGGTAATTTACAATTTAGTGTATACAATTTTCTGCATTTACTCAATTATTTACGTAACGTGTCGTAAATCGATGTAAATTGTTATTACAGGTGCCAAAGTGATGATAGTTGGTTCTCAGTTGTCCGAAATTCTTGCAATATCGGCACCAACGAAGCAAGAGCTTCAGAGCGAAGCTGCAGGGGCATCCAGCAAGGAGCCTCTTTCCCAACAAAAAGTACATCGCAAAATTTTGGACAAAGGTATCCCAGAGGATGCAATGCCGGGAATTCTAGAATCCGAAGTAACTTTATTTTCATTCAATCATGAATCTTGAAGTATTTTATTATTTCCTGAAGAAAAAATGTCTCAATTTCCCTCTCGTTGCAGGAACCATTGCCCGATTTTCCACTATCGGGAATGCTAAATAAAGCGGGCGGAAAAGTTAGACTCACCTTTAAATTGGAGCAAGATCAACTCTGGATCGGCACGAAAGAACGAACTGATAAAATACCGATGAACTCGATAAAGGGAGTCCACAGTGAGGCGATTCACAATCATCCCGAATATCACATAATGGTAATTGAAACGTAATAAATCATTTTTGTTTTTGTGAAAACAATGGTTTTTTTTAAATGAATTAAATTAATTAATTAATTTACTTGATTAAAGTTGAAAAATTTATAAGATTTATAATATTCTTTTATTTTTAAACTTTTTTCAGGCGCTTCAACTGGGCACGACCGATGCATCGAGATACTGGATTTACTGGGTACCTGCACAGTACATCGCAGCTATAAAGGACGTGATACTCGGTAAATGGCATTATTTTTGATGAAGACGAAAGAAAAGGATGAGAATCTGAGAAAGCGGTCTCTCGAAGGGGAAAATGAAGCCGGAAATGCACGCTTTGCTCGCAAAGCTTGTTTTTTTTCGTGTCAGCATCGAACGGAACTACAATGTGCTAGTCACGCTTTTTTTTCAATAAAATAAGCCATAACTTATTTTTTCCGGTAAGTTACGCAAGTTATCTTCAAGCGAATGAATTTTATCTTAAATTAACGAAACTTCGAGCGTCGTCGTAAAAAGCGTCAGGTCCCCTTTGTTTTCTTTCGCTCATTCGCTATTGTGATCACACCCTTTCAGAAATTTGGCTAGAAAAGTTACCAAATTATTATTGATATTGTAATTATTAATATTATTGATATTTTTAATGATTGCTGGAGCGATTATTCGTTATTCTCGTTACAAATAATAACCTGGACATAAAAACTTTAGCATCGAACATTTTTTTATGATTATCCGAAGCTAAAGTATTTTTTTTCAAAAATTTTCAAGTTTTACACGCAATGGTTGTAATTCTCAAACGCATGATTATTTCATCAATATTTCTTGCTCAATCATTTATACATTTTTTTTTCTTCAAAATTTACATCTTTTCCACACAAAGAGATATTTTATTCAAATGAGAGTCAACTTACTGCGGGGTTGACGGAAAAGAAGAGTCTTTTAGTCAATGCCTTTGTGATAAAGAAGAGAGAGAGAGAGAAAGAGAGAATACAAATTATTTCAGTGATATTCGCGTCTCAAGAAAAGAACAGTGTAGAACACAACAACGAAATGTCAAATAAAACTCTTGTAAAAAAAAAACGATAAACTCATCGATGTTCACACAGGCCTGTTCCATTCGAAAAAAAAAAGAAATTCATTTCTCATGGCTTTCGAGTCGCAAAAATTAGCAAGTTTTTCCTTTTATCGCTTATCATCCGCCAAGCACAATGTTACAAAATTCATCAGTCGAATTATGCAGTATTGCGTAAGATGCAAGTTAGGTTTTTATACCGTGTAAAGTGTGCGTGTGTGTGAGTGTACATGCGAGTGACGAGAAAAAAAATAATGTTTGAAAAAGATGTACAATCGATATCCGGCAGGCGAGTCTCCATTTCTAAGAATCGACCGTTTTTTAAAAGAAACTTGTAAATTTTAGGAACGTGTGATTGCATATTAATAAAATGACTTGTGGAGATTGATTTTTTGAAGGTCGATTTGAGCGGGTTGCACCTGGCGAGGATAAATTAAAGAGCGCGTATCCCGGATTCCGGTAAAGATATTTGACGAACGGGGGAAAAAAAAACGAGGAGACGTCGTTCCTGGGAAGAAGGAAGAGGGGGCGCGGCCGTTTGTTCAGCGAGAGCGACGCCCACGCACATCTGTTTGCGAGATGAAAAAACAGGAAGCTCCTCGTTGCGCGCCACGAGAATTCCTGAGATCGGGAACGAGCCGGTGGGACGTTGAATGCGCAAGGAGAAAATATTGGCTCCCGCGGGTACGGGACAGATGCGTCAAAGAGAAGAGGCAGGAAAAAGAATGATCCCACGTATGTACGTGGCGCGCACCGTTAAAGATCGTCATTCTCTCGAGTGTTGCAGCCAATAAGGAGAAACGTCTTCTCCGTTCGCGGCCAATGTTGGATCCCGTTTTCCCCCACCCGCGCATTTATCCCAGTCGACGAAGTGGCGCGCACGAGGTTGCACATTTTCCACAGGCCAGTGGTAATGTAGTCTTCACGCGGGCAAACGGCGCGCGCGACCCTGGAAACCGAGATATTTATCGACGTTGCTTTCTTTACCGAGTGCCACCAGATCGCGCGATTGGAAAATTTTTTTCTCGTTTCTTTCCTTTTTCTTTTATCAAGGAAACATGTTTTTCTTATCTTGACATATGGAGTTTATTACCCGAAAATTGTGCCACGTAATTACGCGGAGGAATCTTGATGACATGGGTGGAGACGGGAGCACGTGAAGTCGAAATGTCCTCCGAGTGGTCATTAAAAGGCGATCTGAAACTCAAGTGGTTTTTGTGTCAAGGAATTGATCTATTAATTGATTTTACGATATTTTGACGTACCGTTTTCGGAAAAAAATTGAGTAAAACATGAACAAACGGACGGCCTCGAGAAGGAAAAAAGATCACAACGATGACAGACACGGAGGAGGAGAAAAAAATAATTCGTGAAGCTTTCCTCTCGCTGACTGACAGTTTACTGTCGAGAGGATGCTCGCTGGAGCAGCTGAGAAAAATAATACGAGCGAGGGAGATCGAGGAGACGAGAAAGTGCTGGATTATTTCTCTAGACTGGAAAAAAAAATTAGCCGTTCTGTTGCCATGCTTCCTGGCGGTCGTTCTGGGAAGCGAAATATTATTCAAATTTGTTAAAAATGTTCGCGAGACGAGGTGCTTGGTGACGAATAATTATTTTATCTGGGAATTCACGAGGCCAATCGCTAAATGTGATTTTTGTGAAAATTTAGTCGAGCCTATTATTTTAGAAAATTTAACGAGGAAAGAATTCGAGACTTACGCTTACTCGTCGAAGCCGATAATCGTTAAAGGCGCCGCGAAAAATTGGCTGGCTCGGAACATCTTCAATATTACTTTTTTTCGCGATGTCTACAACAGGTTCGACGACGCCTATTCCTCTGTCGAGGACTACTGTCAATTTTTGCAATTCAAGAGCAATTTCGAAAATTTGCAACAGGTCCTCGAAATGAGCGACAAAAGGGCGTCGAACGAAATTGGAGAGGAATCTTGGTACGTCGGATGGAAAAATTGTCATCACGGTGTTTTGGATTTAATCAACAAATATTACGAGCCGCCACATTTTTTACCGCTCGACGCTGAGATACCAGCCACAAATTACATATTTCTCGGCTACGATCGAGGAGCCGCGATGCACGTAAGTCCGAGCCACTTTTTCGTCATTTCTTTTTTTCTTGAAATTTACGACGAAAAAAGTTTAACTCGAAAAATGATATTTTTATTGAGCAGCTGGATTACATTCCTCGCCTTATGTGGCAAGGCCAGTTAATTGGCAGTAAAACTTGGACGGTCGCACCGACGCCAGAATGTGAAAATGTCTGCAAGAGCTTTAATTTCTCGGTCGAAACTGGAGACATTATCCTGCTCGATACGCGAATCTGGTACCACGGGACTCGCGTCGACAACGAAAGTCTCAGTTTGACGATTACTTCGGAATACGGATGACTTTACTAGGAATAAATGGATATTTTGTTAATTTTATTAGAATATATCTATTTTACACGAATTTGTGAATTGTGCCAAAAATAAAAGAATCTTAGCGAATTAAGATATTTTATACGATTTTTATCTCAACTAAGACTGATTAATTTTCCGTATGCATTTATTTCTGCGGACATACAGTTGTTTGTATTTATCGCAGCGTGTTACGCGATCATCAGCGTGAATACTTTTCAATAGAAATTCAAATGTATATTATTATAATGTACAGATAAAATAACGATAAATATTTGCCTGACGATATTTATACTTGTACATTTTTTTAGCTTCGAACTTACATCGAGAATGCAAAACTTCTTGCGTACGAAATTAACGTGAAAATGCACTAGAATATTTTCAACAATAACGCGCTTATTACAGTGGAATGCACTTCGTTCGAATTCGTAAGTAAAGTTACTACAAAAAAAATAACAAGGTACAACGCTGTAAACATTTAGAATACTTTTTCGTTTTTCGCCGTCGCCTTAGAAAAATCTTCTCAGACTTTGTCCTCACTGGTCTTTCTTTTCCGTCGCTTGCTGGAAACTCGGTGGGCTCTCCTGAAAATGAAGTTTTCCATAAAATGAATGAACCCGAATTAATAATACGAGTCGAACGCCACTCTGAGTGATAATTATTTTGCGTGACGTTCATAAAAGGTCACTGAACTCACGTAATATGCAGGTGGCGGTACGTAGGCGCATTGTGGTCTATTAGGATCATAGTATGCACTTTGTGCAGCTTCCGCAGCCTTGGCATCTATTTGCAAAAAAAAAAAAATTCAAAATAAATTACACGATTGACCCAGTTGTAATTTCGTCGCACTAAGGCTTGAAAAACTGCGCTACGCACACGAATTAATTATTGATGCACTGTAACTAGTTTGGTCAGACATTTCGGGCAGAGGATAAAAATGCAATTTATCTTAATGATTCAATTATTTTCTAACTTTAACAAATTTCTATGCGATATTCACGAAATCAATGAAACAAGAGAGACGATTGCGTTAGATGCGACTTTATCCAGCATTATCTGGTTTTTATTAGAATTATTTATAAAAAATTCTTTTTGACGTAAATTTTTATGTAAAAAATTTTTAAGAATTATTTTTGCAATTGTTCAAACGCGAAAGAAATTGATCCATATCGTTCGGACTCGGGCTTGTGGGGACGGTTCAGCGTCGAACTTTCGGCAAGACTGAACGGATTTAATAATGCGCTGCTTCAGTGAAAGCCAATCTTACCACATTTCAGCTCAAAGATTTTATTATGCAATGTCTATTGCGTAATTCAAAAAGCGTTCAAGTTTACCAGGTGAGCGCAAGCGGGAATATTGGAAATTCAATGTTATTATGGTGCAGCGTTAAAAAATATGAAAAAAACATACAAATATTAACTATCCGTCAAAGGTTTCATAAAAGAGTTAAAGCAAACTTGACGTCCGTATTTAAAGTGAATCACAGTCCGAACACACATTTTGGTAGGTTTTTTGTTCAAATAAAAAAACAATTAGGAGCATATAATTAGAATATTTAATAGTCGACAAAATAATATATTATTTCGTATAAAGCGTTCATAACAGAATGAAATAGTTGTATTTTAACAAACAATTATTTCTTGACATCTCTTCCTGTCTATGCACACTGGTATATATAAACATTTGGATAAACTACTACGAATATAGAATTTAATTATAAAATTGTGCGATACTCTTTTGTTCGTCAAGGAGTATTGTCTCGAAAATGTAACGTCGTCGCACCGTGGGACAACATTTATCATTTTCGTAATATAGATGAGATAGAGTCGCGTATAATACAGATTATTAATCTCTTCTCGTCACAAGAAAAAAAAAAGAAAAAAAAAAACCTTCAGCAAGAAAGAAATGCCGTCGTATCAATATTTTCCGAGGATTGACAATTCGTCGGTCATGACGACTCGTTCTGTCCGCAATGGCGACTAAGGACAATCAACAGAAGCTTTTTGGCTCGACGTCATTGAAAAAGTATCGAGTATGTTTAATATTGAGGTGGGTACGGATTGTACTGTCCTTGCTGAGGATATTGCCCATACTGGGGATACGGTCCAGTTTGCGGATAAGTCGAGTACGGCGGTGGATTTTGTGGATAATTGTTGTAATTCGGTTGTCCGGGATAACCAGGATACGCACCTGCTTGGGACATGTTTTGACCGTTGTAGCCGGGATTCGCCCACGCCGGGGCCCCATTTTGTTGCGCCGGAGCGTTCCAACCCGACTGTTGTCCACCAGCCGCTCCCCAGGCGCCGCCCGGCTGCTGAGGGTGTCCACCGGTGTTCGCGTAACCTTGGTACGGCGCGTTTATCCCCGGGTACGGCGGTGGCATGTCCGTCATGTACACGCTGTTCGCTATTTTTTTTAAATATACAAATTACTACACGTTTTTCGCAATTATTCGTATTTTTCACGATATCGCGTTTTTTTTCGCGCAATTACCTGGTGGCGCGTCGGGGAAAACGTTCGTCGGTGGCATCCATCCGTAATAACCGGTTGGCGCGGCCTCGTACGCGGGGGGTGGCGCCGCGTACCAGCCGCTCGTCGGCGGCTGATACGGTGGAGGAGCGTCGAATCCAGGACCATTTCTCTGGGCTGAAATTACAATCGTTTTTATTAATTTTCATAAAATTCATGCATTGCACATATTTTTTCAAGTTTGTGCAATCGATGATTAACCCTGGAACTCAATGGTAGTTTTTTCGACCTTCTAACTCATGGCTGGGGTGGATATCAACCCGAAGGTTTACTTGATCATAAAACTGAAAGTACAGGAGCGAAATGCTTCAACTGGCGCGGTTTTCTTCGTTTTTTTTTATAAAGAAGAAGATGCTATAAGTTAAATTTGATTCTGTTGATATTTAGTTGGAAAAAAGTCATTTGATGACTAAAAAATGGAACAAATCATTAAAAAACTTTTTTTTAAGGAAAAATTCATAACTTTTTAATCGTTTAACCGATTTTGAAATTTGAAGCGGCGTTTCGAAGGGGAAATGTGGGTCACTCGTGCTCTCCGATAATTTTCGATGATCGTAATCAATCTGACTGGAAAAAATGAATTTTTAGTAACAAAATTTTATAAAAAATATGAAGGCTGAAGTAATGATGGAAAATTTTCGTGAGGTCACGAGTGACCCACCTTTATCTAACGAGGGTTAAAAAGCGATAAAATAACGTACCCATCGCCGCTGCTCTCAGCATAGCCTGTCCAAATTCTATGGCTCCTCCGCTCTTGAAGTGGAGCTTGAACTTGCACTCGCCGGTCCAATTCCCGTTAGGCTGAGCTCTGCATTTTCCCTTGATGTAGTTGGCGCCGAACATCGGCTGATCGAGCTCCACTTCGCTGAGCGTTATGAAGGGAAAGCTGAAAGATTGCATCTTCTCCTTCTGATCCTTCGCATTGAAGATCATTCTGTGCGTCGTCAGGTAAAGCCGACCTTTCTTGTTGCCGATGAACTCCGGCTGTTCCTGGCCATGAAATTCCATAGTGACATTGTCGCAGAATAAAAGAATCCTGTAAATCATGACAATGAGAATAAATATCGTAATATAAGAGTAAAAAATATTTTACTCTGGTCTACGAACTATCGCGACTATGTGTCAAACTTTCAAGGTCAACCGAGTAAGGTGTAATTTAGTCGTTACGTCGTAACCGTTACACACACGCATCCACGTTCGTACACGTACGGATTGTCACGTACACACTGGAAACTTCGACGTCGAGAATATTCCGGTCGAAGCAATGTTTACGTTGACTTCCGCATTCACGCATTCGACAAATTATTTTCGTGAAAATTATTCAACTCACCTTTCCCCGGAGTGTATGAGTACACCGCCGTTTGCGTGTGCCGTGTTCAGGGACATTGTTGTCGGCGAAGACTAGATATCTCGCGAAACTTTCACTCTGACGGCAAATACGGGAGAACGAAAACACTGTCGTGTCTTTCTCGCTGCTGAATCGTCACTGCTGCATCAGCTGATTCATAAGTGATAAGAGCTAAATGGAGAAATTGCGCATGTCGAGATAATGAAACTGTTTTTTTTTGAAGAGTGACTTCACCGCACCTTGCGCAAAAAATTGGTCGGATGCTTTGACGAATGACGAATTTTTTTTAATTCTACAACGAAAGTGTTGGTCGCGCGGTAATCATTGGTAGCACGATCAGAACGTTCGGTATTCTTTATTCTTTCATTCACAAAACGCCCGTGGCCTTTTTGTGGCAGACTCGAGAACTAAAAAAAAATGTCGACGATCTCAGCGCCAGTATCTCGTCAGTGGCGAATTTTCGAATCGAGGAGTATACCAATTGCCACGGAGGAGGGAAAAATCAAGATGGGCCGCTCCAAAATTGTTTACTTTGTCGATTGCTCGCTATTTTCAAGCTGATTAATAAATAAATCTTTCAAGATGAATTATCAAAATTTTCAGCAGATGACCGACGCTGATATTAAATATTGGTTGAGGAAAATGGAATTCCCAAACTGCGCGAGGGAAGCCTTGTCGACGATAGGTGAGAATTCTCAAAAAGGTTATATTTAGTTTTTTTAGTACTGACTGAGTAAAGTTTTAATTTTATTTCAAGCAAACCTGTGCAGCATGTCCGGTCCATCGGTCAGACTTCAGATTCAGCTTCAAACGGATCTGATGGAGGAATTTGTGTTCGGGGAGTTAACAAAATTGAAGCAGCAGAAGAAGCCCGTAGCTCTGCAAGAGCTGCAATTGATAGAAGTAATGAGCACATTTTTTCGAGCTCCCGAACGTCCTCCCGCAGTGAGAAACGCAGTATTTCTATTTTTGTACCCTGCGGAATCAACGAGATTCAACATCCTGGGGAATCTTGTTTCTCTGGCGATAGCGACTCAGAGCAAGGAAGTTCTTGACTCTACGGGCATGTGGATGCAGCAATTGGGATCCACGTCGATGCAGAGTGTGGACCTGGCGAGGCACATTCTGGACGATTTTTTCGTCTACACGCCAAGTTCGATCGAAAAGCTAAAACAATTGCCGACCCTCGTTCCGCACTTTACAGCCAATTTGTTAACCGCCATAGGGGAAGTTTACAAAGACAAAGATCCGCCCAATGAACTGTTGAAGCTAGCTGGTGACTGGATCGACGAAAATCCGAGCCTACTGCTGACCTCGCTGATGGACAATCCGGCCTTGCCAACCGGCGGAATCCCCATGACGCCGATAACGCCGATCGCAGGCCTTTTCAGGTGGTGCATCCTTAGTCCGGCGAGAAAACATTCGGAGAGCACAAGTCCCGAGACCACGGAGATGCGAAATAAATTGTACTCGAAAATTCAGCAACTTCTCATGGACTCTGTTCTTCGATTGAACGACAGCGGGAACAACAAACACGCGATATCGGCTCAGCACCTCGCGGACACGACGAGGACGCTCAGCAATCTTTTGCAGACCCACGGAAACGAGGTGGAGAAGTCTCTTCGAGATTTGGCCATGGAGAGGCTCGCACAGGCCGTCAGCACTGCCATGTCGGCCAATTGTATATACGGAAACAAACGTGAGCATCCTGTTGACTTAATTTTCTACGAGATTTCAAAATAATTTTTAATTCATTGACTTTTTCAGAGGAACTGCTCAGCCTGCTTCAACCTTTGGCAATTAGGCATTTCCTGATCGAATGGACGTTACAGACGTACGCGTCCAAAGCCTCCTAACATCGAGAGATCTCGACTGTTTCTCATCTGTACATTGAACTAGAATAAGTTTAACACGTTTATGTAATTCGTTTGAAAAAAGGATTATTAAATTTATTTTTACTCATTATTTAAAAAAAAAAGAAATTTAGAAAGGCTTGAACGTTCTTTTCGACTTCAACTGTTGAAGTCTCTTTTTGTCAAGCTCGAATTTCTTTCTCAATTCGACAAGATCTGAAAATAAGACGAATTATTAGAAATGCGATTCGTACGATGATTCGTCGATAATTTTGAGACGAAGTTTACTCACTCTTTTTCTTCGATTCTCGTATCTGGAAAGTATAAAAGTTCAACAATTCCTTCTTCCGATTTTTACGCTCTTCTTTAGTCTGCAACTTGTCGATCGTGGACTCTTTCCTCGACGGTGCGAACTGACCGCGTTTTTTCGTACTGCCGACCGTCACCCAACCCTCCTCGTCCTCTGCAGCGTTTTCCTCGTCGACGAGCCGTTTTGCCACTCTCTCGTCGTAATCGTGCATGTAGGCTTCTATCTTTTTTTTCGTGGCTGCTTCACTTTCCATGGCAATGGTGTTGTACTCTCTGCACCATTCTGAAAAAAATATTTCAATGATGGAATATTTATTAAATGTTGCAATGATGGAACAAAAGTTGAATAAATGTGAGAAAGAAATTTTTTAAACTCACTAGCTAATCCTGTTGCACTTTTGGAATCTTCATTTTCATACAGAGTCAAGATTGTGTCTTGAGAAAGATCAAGAGCTCTGTCTAGGCTGGCTTCTCGATCGAATACTATGTAAATTTTACCAAATCCTTGCTTTGGGTCTGCTTGCTTGTTATTGGCTAAATTGATCGATTTGACAGATCCACAAATTTTGGAAAAAGCATTTTTCAATGATTCTACAGTGGCCCACGGTGGTACATTGAGTACAAAGAGCGTACGTCCTCTAGGATACTCTGGTTCTTGATTTCTCACTGAATGTTCTTTGTAAAATAATTGCTGTGGAGTGGAAGAATTTGAGTCGAACAGCAACCAAAGAGCTGCAAAAAATAAAATATTGTTACAATAATCCATAACCTACAATAAGTTTCACCAAAGCATTAGAAAAAAAATAAAAATAATATGCCAAAGAAAATGATTAATAAAAATTAACTCACTTCTGAAACCACCTTTCAATTCAACTACCATTTTGAGTTAATAACATTTGTTGTTATTGTTTTTTTTAAATAAGAATTGTCCTCTGTACGCACGTGTTCGAGTTTTGAAGGGAACTAAAATTCACACACACTGCAGAAGGTTTTTAAACACTGATTTTACCATTGACGAGTGATTTAGAGTTCTGCATTGTCGATTGTCGACGAACTTTTTTCTCAAGTTCACATCTCTTCGAATTTCGTATTCCATGGTCCAAATGCTTCCCATTCCACCGAAAATCATTGAATTAATTGGACACTGATCACCCAGTTGTCACATTGAATAAGTGATTTTTTTCGGAGCAGGGATTCCGACTTCGTGTCGGAGCACGATTCGTGCGCGAAAAACACAACATGAATATTTTGATGACAGTCGAGTATTAGTCCGAATGAAAGTTTAGTTGGGCAGTGCGCGAAATTTATTGCAAAAATGAGATAATAATTTCATGCTTACGACGAAAATTGGGGTGAATATACTTGATGGATTTTGTAAACATGTAAACATTTGTGGATTTCAAAAATGTAAACTTTGTTCAATTGTTTTGACACTTTGCAGCAAACCTTGCCTAGCTGGAGAAATGAATGAAATTTTGACTGCACAAATTTTAATAAACAATGGCTCGTCGCTTGTTGTAAATTCAAGAAGATTTTGATTTTTGCGGATCAACGATGGCCGGTGGTTCGTCCTTGGAATCAGGTGCTTCTTACCATCACCTGGGTCACGGACGAGAAATTTGCCAATGGCTGACGCATGTCAAGCTGTCTAAAATCATTATTCTGGTCTCCGTTCTTTTATTTATTGTCCCACTGTTTACTCATTATTACTTGTCCAAGGTAAATAATCTCTTTGAGACAAGACCTGACTTACTAAAATAACATTTCTGATTTTCAATGACAATTTTGTACAAAAATGCACTTTGCAGGTAGAAACTGACTCGCCGAACATGGATTTGTATCACACTCGCTCCAAGCTGGAAGCATTTGAAGATTTTACTTCAATGAAGGCAGCTGATCTCAAAGCGAGGATAGAGGAAATGCTGAGAATAAAAGTGTCGGTGAGCAACGAGCTCAGAGATTTGGAAAACAAGAGACAGAAGTTGCAGGTCGAAGTGAGCGGTTTCACCCAGAAGATAGACGACCTGAAGCAGGATCTTCTCCACCAGCAGACGGACCTTGACAGACTAAAGATAAGCGTAGTTCAAGCACAGGCAGCTCAGAGAGAAGCTGTGGAAAAGAATACACCGGAACTCGCACCTCCGAGGAGAATTCTCATGGATTCGGTTCCAGCGTATGTTCCAAAGACCCATCCATTGACCTGCAAAATGTACAATTGCTTCGATCACAGCAGGTGCGCTCTCACCAGCGGTTTTCCCGTCTATCTTTACGATCCGGACGCATTCAGCGTTTTGAGCTCCGGATGGGACGTTGACGGTTTCTTGAAGACTACGATCAAGCAGACGTTAGGTAAAAGAGATTATTCGAAGTATACAGCTCGAGAAAGATTTCACGATGATTGTTTAATTACTAAAAAAAAAAAAATATCAAATTCAGGATACAACGCTCATCTGACCGCGAATCCAGCAGAAGCCTGCGTTTACATACTTCTGATCGGCGAGGCTCTGACGACGACTCAGACCCGGAGCGAATCGACGGGACCTCTGGACGTCGCGAAACTGCACGCCCTTCCGTACTGGGGTGGTGACGGCAGAAATCACATTCTGCTGAATCTCGCTCGCAGAGATCTCTCCGTCGAGGCTGGAGACATATTTAACAAGCTGGATACTGCCCGGGCGATCCTCGTGCAGTCGACTTTCCACAGACACCAGTTTCGGGAAGGCTTCGATCTGACAGTCCCTCCGATTTTGGG
Organism: Cremastinae sp. A BG-2022a; assembly: GCA_030522545.1. Classification (NCBI taxonomy): domain Eukaryota; kingdom Metazoa; phylum Arthropoda; class Insecta; order Hymenoptera; family Ichneumonidae; species Cremastinae sp. A BG-2022a. The sequence continues at coordinate 16,298 of JAPYYW010001008.1, forward strand.
ACCTCCCGGCGGCGATATTTGGCAGGACTGCGCGTTCATGGTCCCGGCCAGGAGGAAATATTTACTCTCGTTTCAAGGGGAGATGCGAGCGTCCAGGGCCACGTCGACGACGCACCAGGTCGACGACGCCGAGGCCGATCTCGAGAGATTAACCGTCGAGGATGCAAATCTCGACAATTTCATCATTCAGCACTTGAAGGAAATGTCGATGGGAACGACCCTCGACAAATTTTTACTCCAATTCGAGTGCGTCCCCGCCTCCGAGGATCGGAAAACCGCCGAGGCTCTCGATTGGTCCCTCTGCGGGACTGATTCCTCGAGGAAGGCCATTCTCAAGGAATCGACCTTCGCCCTCATCCTCGCCCCGAGCAACGCGACGTACGTCTCGACCTCGTACATGCAGGCCAGACTCTACGAAGCTCTTCGAGCCGGAGCTATTCCTGTCTTGCTCGGCGGAGATCAGATTCTCTTGTGCTACAACGAAGTTATCGCCTGGCGGAGGGCCGCGATATTTTTGCCAAAGGTAAAATTTCCATGCAGTATTAACAAATTTCTCAAATAAAAGTACGAAAAAATTCATTTTTTCAGAATATTTTTTAGATCGTTGTATCGTAAAAGTTAATTTAGTAGTTGACAGAAGAATATGATAAAATACCTTTAAAAATGAAAGGGTTTTTTTTGTTTCAGGCTCGAGTGACGGAAATGCACTTCTTCCTGCGTGCTATTCCTGATAACGATCTGCTTGCCATGCGTCGACAAGGACGACTGATCTGGGAGCGATATCTGAGCACTGCTCAAGGTGCGGTCGATACGATAATAGCCTCGATCAGAGATCGTCTCGGAATTCCTCCGTTGCCCGTTACTGAAACCCCTAGTCCGAACATCTTCAACGAGACTTTCGTGGTAATAAAAAAAAATCAATTTACAAAAATAATCATAATTACTCGTTAAAAATATTTCGTACTATTAATTATCGAAATTTTTAGCCATTGAGGTCGGATGCGATAATTTCCGAGCCAGAAGCCGAGGAGAGTCTCGGACCTTTGGAGCCACCGTATCCGTCGCCAGCCTTCAAGAGAAATTACACGACGATGCTTATCCACGGTTACGAGATCTGGAACGATTGGGTCGACCCTTTCAATTTGTATCCGCAGTTGCCATTCGACACAGTTTTACCGAGTGACGCCAAATTTCTCGGTGAGTGCATTAAAAATTATTAAAATAATAATTCTGTGCAATTAAAAGGGTTGATAGATAATTTCATTAAATACGTACTTAATTTCATTTTTCAGGATCAGAAGTTGGTTTCAGACCCATCGGAATGGGCGCCGGAGGAGCTGGCAAGGAATTCAGCGAGTCTCTGGGAGGAAACCATCCGAGAGAACAATTTACGATCGTAATACTGACGTACGAGAGGGAACAAGTCCTCATAAATTCACTGGCACGGCTGTACGGTTTGCCGTACTTGAATAAAGTTCTCGTAGTTTGGAACAGTCCGAAACCTCCGACGGAAGATCTCAGATGGCCGGATATCGGTGTGCCCATAGTCGTGAGTACAACTCTTCACACTTTTATCACTTACGAGAAACATTACAATTATTCATTAAATTGTTAAATTAAAAACTGAAAAAAAAACTTTTATATTTTTTTATATTGCGAAAAAATCATCACAGGTGATAAAAGCTCCGAGAAACAGCTTGAACAATCGATTCTTGCCGTTCGACTCCATTGAAACTGAAGCTGTCCTGTCGGTGGACGACGATGCACATCTTCGTCACGATGAAATCATGTTCGGTTTCAGGTAAAGTAAAAAAAACTAAAAATAATTTATTGAAAAAAATTTGATCAAAAATTTCATTTCATGCAGACGAATATTCATCTACTTTTTCAAAATTAACAAGAATATTTTCGATTTAATTACTTACTAGACTCCAAGGAATTAATTATATTACCTTAATGTATTTTTTCATCCATTAATAAAACTGTCATGTTCATATACATCTATTCGTGTGATTTATTTTGCAGAGTGTGGAGAGAGCATCGAGACCGAGTAGTTGGTTTTCCTGGTCGCTTTCACGCCTGGGACCAAAATTATCACAACGCGTGGAACTACAACTCGAATTACTCGTGCGAGCTCTCGATGGTACTCACGGGAGCAGCTTTCATTCACAAACACTATACGTATCTGTACACGCATTGGCTGCCCCAGGCGATCAGGGACAAAGTCGACGAGTACATGAACTGCGAGGACATCGCGATGAATTTTTTGATATCGCACATCACGAGAAAACCACCAGTAAAGGTACAATTTTTATTTTGTTACTTTGTAAATGTATCTCTTCAAAAATGAGTTTTAAATCTTCTTTTTTTAATATTTATTTTTGTATTTGTTATTTATTGTCAATGGATTTAATAAATAAATTTAATATTGAATTGTCAGGTGACGTCACGATGGACTTTTCGATGTCCTGGCTGTCCAGTGTCCCTCTCGGAGGACGACACTCACTTCCAGGAACGTCACAAGTGCATAAACTTTTTCTCTCAGGTGTTTGGTTACATGCCTTTGCTGAATACTCAATATCGAGCTGACTCGATCCTCTTCAAGACTCGAATACCTCACGACAAGCAGAAGTGCTTCAAATTTATCTAGTGTGACGAATTCCACTGCCCGACGAAAAATCAGGTTTTCGTTTTGGATTTTTTTTTCTTCGATGTTCTTGTTCCTTTTTTTTGTTGTAAAAATGTATCAGTCTCGAAGTTGGGTGTTATGTACCACGTGTACGTAAATTTTGTTCGTATTTATACAACGTGACAGATGGAAAAAAAATATCAAAAAGGTCTTGTACGTACGTAACAATCGCCAGTTTGGGTTTCGACTGCAATTTTCAACGAAACTGTCCCTTTTTTTAAAATCTTTTTTCACAATTGGATACACTGTCGTTTTTTGAAAGTAGGAGAGACGAAAAATGGGAATTGGACTGTAAAATCGAGCAGTCGTTACCTCGTCGAGTGCCATCGAGTGCGACAGAACGAGCACAACAGGTGATCGGTCTTTTTTGCACACATCGTAAATTTACGTATCGATAAATAATATAGCGAAGTAGTCAAATTACTCTGTACATAAAAATGCCAACTCGCGATCGAGACAGCTCGTAGCGAAACTCTTTTAGATTCATTTTTATTTCTATCCCCCTTCAAAATACTCGCAAATGTGAGACAGAGGAAAGATCTATTTCATCGTATCGAACAATTTTCAACACAGTTTTTTTTCCGACTTGTGTACATTCAGAAAATCATGTATTCTGTCCAGTCGATTTGTAAATATATACATACGTAATTACGAATAAGGAAATTGTACCGCGTTTATCAAAATTTGTAAATAAAAGAAAATGTTTATAGATTGCCAAGAGGCACGAGTATCCATTTTTTTTTAATTTCTAATTTTTTAATCCAATTTTTGAGAATTCTTTGTATGGGATTTTTCGGTAACTTTTATCACCCAACGACTCGGAAATTTCATCCGAGAGAAAAAAAATACGTATCGAGTCGTGTGAAACGTTATTTCGAAACTTTTTCCCATGCTACATTTTTTTTCTTCTCTCACCAGAAATTTTATCTTGGTACGGATTTTAGGGAAAACGTTTTTTTCTTCTCGACGGTGTAATGGAAGCAAAGTTACCGCTGCATTGCGGTTCGGCTGGGATTGCTACAGTACCTGCGGTCAGCGCCCTACCGGAGTGAAAGAGAGAGAGAGAGAGACGCCGAGCGAGGACCGTGTGTACACGAGGAAAAATACAAAGGCGGCTTTCGCGAAAAGCCGTACTGCAGCTCAACCGCAGTACTCGATCCCGGGACTCTCAATGTGCAAACTCTTTTTTTTCCCACCCTCGCTCAACTTTGAATAATTCCTGAATTTCGTCAGGGTGTCGTTGATCTTGTCAGCATCCTGATAAATTATTTATACGACGATGTCACACACGAATAACTCGAAAATCGCATCGAAAATGCATTCAAGAGAAAAAAAACAATATTTTCTTGACTTTTGGTAAAAATTTCTGATTTAAAAATAACACGAAAAGTACAGAATTATTTTTCAAAGATTCTCGTGTTTAAAAATCATACTTTTTTTTCGATGCTTTACATTTGAAATTATCGTGATATCTTTTTTGCTACGGGAATATAAGAATTCTTTTTGAATTCATGAAAAATAAACAATAGAAAAAATTTTAATTGTTATGTAAAAAATGTATGCAATGTTCTCTGTAAATTTATGTTGTTTGGTGATAAAAAAAATTTTTTTTTAATTTCGAAGATTACTCAAATGCTCGGCTGTTCAGGGCTTTGCGAGCGATGACATTGAGAGCAGAAAATACTCGCACACGGACGAGGCAAAAGGAGGCCAGAAGAGAGCTCGGAGGGTAGTGTGTGATCGATGCTCCCTTGTCGTGGTTAAAGCCCTCCCACTCTCCGTACCTCCTTGAGATAAGGCAAATCTGTGCAGACTGTATAGTTTGCGTTCATTCAAGAATGGAATCGCGACAGTGACCGAGTGTCCGACAGAAAAAATTCTCCTCCCTTCCATCCTTTCATTTATAATTCTCAATTTTGTACCCGAAACGTCACATCCTTTTTTTTTCACTTTAAAAACCTACCATTCTCTTCTTATTCAATAATTCATCTTAATATTATACCTAATTGCTCGCATTATTCATTTTATCTCGATTATAAAGTCATCTGACAAAGTATCCATTTTTCAATCCAAATCTACGAATTTTTTAATAATTCACAAGAGTGAAAAAACAATTTTTAGGTAATACAAAAAATAATCTATAAAAAAATTGTTATCAAAGATATAAAACAATCAAGAAAATGAATTTAACGAAATTCAAATTTGGAAATTAAAATATTTTTATAGTTGTATAGCTTTTACTTGCATCATCGTGATAGATTTTGCAAGGATGAGCTAAATTAATAATGCATTATATTTTTTGGTATTATCGAGAGAAAAAAAAAGAGAACATTTGGTGCTTGATTCTCGTACAAAACATCGGTGGAACATTGAACGTCTGACCGAACTCGGTGCTGGGCTCGCCTGACTAAAAAGACGCTCGACTACTGCAGTGGTTATATCTGGCATGCGTCGTACGCTCGGAGTAGGCGTCGAGTAGAAATATCCCCTACGTGGCACGACACAATTGGGCACGAGCTCGGTGCGTGTTTTTTTAACCCGAATGCGAATAAATGAAACCAATACCAATAAAAAATAATCAAAAAAAATGTCCATACATGAAAAATTTTCAAGAAAACGCTGTAAAAAAAAGAAAAATGAAAAGAAACTTCGATCGGCATTCGTTTTGAATGGCGAAGCGAAAATCGCGATTTCGCTCGCAAGAGAAAATTCGAAGCTGCCGCCTCGCGTTTTCCGAGCTTTTAGCTTCCAGTCTTGTTTCTCTCTCTCTCTCTCTCTCTCTCTCTATCTCGGTGCCGTTTCACGGCGTCTGCGTGCGAAACCGCTCGCGTTGAACGGGCTCCGTAGTACGTTACGAGCGCCGTTGAACAGCGCCGCGACGTCGACCCCCATTGGCGTCGTCGACCGATCAATACGGGGTTTCCCGTGACGTAAATGCGTCCCGCCAACCCCATTGGTTCCGATTAACGCCGCATTCCCTTATTTATCGAGAGCCCGCACGATCTTCCGAGAAACGCGCTCGTCTCTCTCGAACGCGCTTCTCCCTCATCGAAGAAAACATTCGTGCACGCAAAATAAATAAAAAATTAAAAAAAAACAAATATGTAAAAAATTAAATAGCTTGAAAAATCGCGGATTACAAAATTGATGCCATTGATAAAAGTATTTGAAGAGACATGGCGTAAGAAAAAAAGTGTATATAGAAAAATGTAATCTCGGTGTCCCCTCTCGAGTTTGTTTCCCGTTGAAAGTTGGGGATCCGGGAATATGTTCGGGGGGACGAATATCTTGTTCTCCGGGCAGTCGAAATTTCGAGTATAGGCTCGTCGTGGAGCGAGTAACGGGAGAGCGGACAGAGGGTGCCACCGACGGCGCGGGAGCTCGAGGAAAGAGAAGTATCTCGCGCAGAGGGCGATCGGGTAACGTTTGCACCGCGACCGAGATAAGGGGGTGGCGAAGTAGGCGAGAGGGAAAGAGAGAGAGAGAGAGACGCGAAGATCGCGATGAGAGAGCGCGACGCGAGGGAGCGAGGGCGTCCAGTGTTCGCGAGCCTTGTCGAAAGCGCGCACATTGGACGAGAGGGCGCGCTCGGAGAACGCGAGTGAAAACGCGCGTCCTTGCTTTATTTTTCGCAATAACGAGGCCCCGCGTTTGCAGCCTCCGTCGACTCGCGAGACGGGCGACGATCGTGGATCCGGAAAAAAAAATAGCGACGAAGCTCATCGGAATCGGGAGCGTTTCTCGGAGTCTCCGGACGAATTATCGGAGACCGGAGCGCCGATCGACGGCGACGGGGAGAACGAGGATAGCCGGGTCGGGATGTGCGCGCGCCGGCCCGAGTCACGGCGCAAGGCTCGCGTAGACCGAGACCGCGATAGGCCTGCGTTGGCCGCGTGAGAGCGAGGCGAATTGGCGTACCAGAAGCCTGGCAATGGCAGACACGCTCGACGGGACTCGACTGTGATAAAACGAGACGGCGTACACGCTCGGGAAACACGGACAGTTTTCTACGGAGCTTTTGCACCAGTGGAGGGGAGAGCACGAAAGAGAGAGAGAGAACGAAAAAAAAAAAACTTACAGTACCGACCGTTGAGACATTCGACGAATACAATCGCGAGCCTTTCATGGGTGTGGAGTGAAAACGAGGAGCAAAAACAAAAACGAGAGTGCCCCGAATGATGCCAGAGTTCTCTGATCCTGGATAATATATCCAAGAGTAATTATCCGTCGTCTCGCTAATTTCGGGTGAGAGTTTACGCGAAATAGTGAATCGAATCGCGAGTGCTTTCTTGCCGCGGTCTTCGGATCGTGAAATATATAATTTTCCATTGTGTCGCGAGCTCCGTTGAACTCGTCCGTGGATACGTCCGTTTCGCGTGTTTCCTCGCCCCCGGGGTAAGTGACAAACGCCATTGCGGGCTCGACTCGAATGTTGCTCGTCGGGGGAGGAAACGGGCGCGTGCATACCACCGTCGAGGATTCATTCCGTCGCGAGTTAAACGGAGATTTTGGAGATTTTCGTGTTTAGTGCGCGAGTGCAGGGGGGGATCGAGGGTTTTCGCGGCGTCGTCGTCGTCGTCGATACGGAGAATGAAGAGAAAACGAGTCGGAGCGGAAGCAGGTAGCTCTTGTTCTCGCGGCTGATTATCGCGGACGGCGGGAGAGCGTGTTTGACCCGTTTGCGAGGCCGAATCGATGCGGTCTGGCACACTTTTCCTCTTTATCCCCCGTTGATTAATGGGAAAAGAGTAAAATCGCTGGCTCGGGCTTGATTACCGAGGGGGGCTCGATATCTCGGCCACCTGTGGTCTCGAGGGGGTCCCTGCTCGCGTCGTGGCACGACTCGCCGGGGCAACCTGGCGGATTCGAGGGAGAAAAGAAGGAAATACAGGCTCGTAGATCATCGAAGTAGAAAAGGTTTTAGCAGGCCGGCGCGGGAGATCGATGAATCATCAGCGACATTGAAAAGGATTTATCGGAGCAGAGTCTCCGCGCTGGAGAGTTATCGAAGGGATTGAGCAGGAATCGTATCGAAAGGGTGAAGAATGCGAGAGCCCCCTCCTCCTTCGGACGACCCGTGATCATGAATCTCCGTACGGATGAGACGAGCGACATAGGTAAGCCGAGAGAAAATCACGGTGAGGCTGGCGACGCGGAGAAACGTAAGCCGCTGGGCGGCGACGGGGATGCCGATCGGCGGGGACTCGCGATAAGCGAGGCCAAGTACGACGGAGAGGAAGAGAAGACGAGCCTCGCGTTATCGCGGTACGGTACGATAATATCGAGGGGTGAGCGCCAGGGGGAAGGAGAAAAGCAGCAGCAGCAGGAAGCGGAGAAAAAGGAGGAAGCGCGCCAGTCGGGGACGGAGGAGCGAGGAGGCGAAGGAAGGACACTCGGGTCGTCGACCTGCTCCGGGGCTGGGAACAACAGGAGCGAGAAGACACGGGAGCGACGGGAAATATCGCTCGGTCCGTCGGGCCCCGATTTTCGTCCCGAGTTCCCCGATCGCAAGTCGATCCGTCGCTTCTTCACCGGATACGATCGAAGACTCGACGATTCACCGCTCGCTCCGGTCCCCCTTGCCTGCGGCGTCGCTTCGTGAAATCTATCGACGGGCGCGTCGGATCGTCGTCAACTCGCTCCAAAATCGCCGTCCGACGAAGCTTGGTCAATCGGGCCAGGCGGATGACTCGCTCAGGACCAGGACGTCCCGTAGTCGTAGACGTTCCAGTAGAGCTTCCTGGGCCCGTTTTACCAGACATTCATCGCGACACCCGGCCGTCGAGCTGTTACGGGAAACAGCGTAAATATCGCAGAACGATCGAGCGACTCGCGAGTTTATTTTCTTTTTCAACCTTTTTCACCGGCGGGCATACGATCACGATCAACAATAAGAGCCGTCGCTATCGGCGCCGACGTCGTCGTCGCGCTTCCCTCGCCGATCCTCACCGGACTATCGTCCCTATCGTCGAGACTTCCTCGATTATTCACTCCCCGGTACACACCGAAACTCACCCTCCGGCTCGTATCGCTGATCTCGCGGGGCTCCCTCTCCCCGATATCCGATCACCGTGATGGCCGACCTACCGGACATGTCGCATCTCACGCCCGAGGAGAGACGGATCATCGAGGGTGTCATGATGCGACAGAAGCAGGAAGAACAACGAGAAAATGAAATCATGAGGTAAATCTCTCATTACCTTACCTACTTAGCAATCCAGGGAGATTATTTTGGACCAAAAGTTATCATGTTTTTACTATAATCACTGAAAATTGATTTTTTTTGGTTGTTTTAAGATAGTACAATCGGAAAACCGTGTTGAGATGGATTTTAAAAATTTGTACAAATCTTTAATGTCATACGAACAACGTGTGTCAAATTTTACGAAGCTTCAGCGTCTATAGAAATCGAGATATTATACGTTTAACGTCGTTGCTTTTTTTCGAATCTTTCATAAGAGCTCATGTTAAAAGTAGCAATTTTTTATAATTAATATCTAAATAACTGCATGGTAGAGTTTTTTTTTAATTTTGCATACACTTTAACACGATGCTAAAGAAGATATGTGCAATTTTTTAATAAATTCAACACGTAAAAATACGTAAGGACAAAATTTTGAATAGACTGTCTCGGTTGTACAATCTTAAAGATGTTTGAACGATTTTTTTTTAAATATGAGAATTTAATAAATTTTTGGTATTTTGTTCTTAAGCTTGGGAATAAAAATTGTGCCAAATTTGAAATCGTTTTGCTGAATGCGATTTAAGAGTTATCAAACTCCAAAGTTGCTGAAATTTAAGATTACTTATTATATGGAAATTTCGTAAATTTGCTCTTAAAATCGAAAATTGAGTTACATAAAAACAAAATTTGGTCAATATCTATTTTAATGAAAGTGGCAATAAGAAACTTTTAATTTGCAAGTTGCAACTCCCAGGTTGCAACTTGTTGCATCTCGATAATTGTTATCTTAGAAAGTTTATATACCTCGAGAAGGACAAACAAAAATATGATTGAACACGTAAATATTTACAAATAATTGAAAAACGAAAAACAAAATGAAAAATACAATAACTATATTTGCACATTCTATTCTTGATGTTAATAAAACAAAAGTCATTTTATATATATTTAAAAATCACGATTCTGGCCAGCATCAGATATTTGCAAAGTTATTTAATGCATTTTTCAAATTTATAAAATAATTTTTAAATATTTACAAAGTAGCCAACGTGCCAGGAGTTTTCAAAGTTGTTTCACTCTTTCACGAGTACTATCGACCGAATTTCTTGAGCCCGTGTCAGTCAATATTGACTATTCTGTCATTGAAAATGTTCTTTCATCAAATATTCTTCTTCTATTTTCAATTTTATTTCATCAATCGTTGGTATATTCCCTTAATTGGCTGAATCGTCAAAGATCCGAATGCTATTTTCACCGTCAGAGACGAAAGATCGCAGGGCCATTTCGCTGGCCTCGATATCTCGCGTTCTCTCACGGGATCGCTGGCTCGATTTGCGAGCATCGGAAGATCCGTTTACTTCGTTATACACATCTTTTTCCTTCTTTCTTCCTCTCTCGCTCCCGATTCTCTGTATACCTTTTCCGTCGTTTTCTCTCACCGGGACCACTCTCCTTTCCAGAAAATTCGATAAATTACTCGCACGCGTTTCCTCCATCACGCGCTTATTCAATTTTCATGCATTCACTTGCAAAAGCCCCCGCCCAGCTCGCTCTCTCGCCAATTTCTCTCTTTTTTTTTCCTCTCAATTTGTCCTGCCATTGGAAAAATTATCGGATCGATTTTTTCATCTGGACGCTCCGACAATTATTATTTTACATAGTAAAAAAAGAATATCTATAAAAAAAAGAGCTTAAACTCGTTTTTTTTCTCTTTGCTCAAAAGGTAATCAATAGAAATATTTTATAAAGTATTAGCAGTGGAAAATATTCTTGAAATAATGCTCTCATGAACATTTTTTATTTAGAAGCTTTAGAGTATTTAATCAATGATTCAAACATTTTTTATTGTTCGAATTACTTGAGTAAAATTTCAGTGAAAAAAATGTACGATTTTTTTATAACAAGAAGTGATGAATGTGAACGAGTTCAAAAATTTGTAATTCTTGAAATATTCGTGTAAACGATTCCAAATTTGACATGGAATTTTTGACTTTGAAATAAAATATATCAAAAACTTTTTTAAAGTATACCAACATAATTTTCGACTATCACATATTTTAAATATTAAAAAAAGGTTGTCTTTCAAATATCATATTTGAAAAAGTGATGCCATTAGAATTTCTTAATAAAATAAATGGTGATTTTGCAGGAGAAAGCAGGACGAGGTGCAAGTGCTCGAGGAGACGATACGGGCGCGGACGGAGCAGCATAAAAAGTCGGGAATAGAGCTCGACGCCACGTGTCAAATATGCTCAAAGACCAAGTTCGCGGACGGGGTCGGTCACATCTGCAACTACTGCAACATACGATGCTGCGCCCGTTGCGGTGGAAAAGTGACTCTCCGTTCGAACAAGGTGAGACGAAAATTTTCATACTCCCGAAAATTCGCCCAAACGAATTCCACACTCGCCGAAGAATCCGCGTTTAAATTCGTCGCGAAAGCAAACAAACGAAAGCGCGCATCTAGTTCAACACTTCCAAATCCGTCGACGAAAAGAAACGTCAAACGTGAATTACAAAAAGAAACAAAAAATAGAAATAAAATTTTGCAATTTATCGACAAGTGACAAAAAGTAGCAAAAAAAAAAGAATTGAGGGTGACAGGGCTCAAAATTTTGAGAAGGAAAAACGTAGAGGCGTCGAGACGAGAGAAACGGGCTCTCAGGGAGAGAAATTCGTGAGATTCGGGAAGAAAAAAGGATGACTCGCGCGTGTGTCTCTTCGGAAAAAAAGAGAGCGAGCGAGAGGAAAGGGAAGAGCGAGCGTCAAGGCTGCGAAAATATTTTGGTTCCGGATCGACCGGACGTTGCTCGTCGCCGTCGGCTCAGCCGGTCTCAAAACCGGGAAGGAGGGTGGGAGAGGAGAGAGGGTAGGTTCGAGTGTGTCGGGCAAAGGTGTGGAAAATAGGACAGTCAGGTCCACGCTTCGAGCCTTCGGGCCACTTTCTCTCTCTCTCTCTCTTTCTCTCACTCTCATCCATCCATCTTTTTCTCCTCCTTCGTCGTCTGCATGCTCTCGAATTCTCCATCTCGTCGTCTCGCTCGAACGTTTTGCATTATTGCGAAGTAATCTCGCGGAAATCGATGACACGGGTAGACGTCTCGGGGGCGAATCCTTGAGCCTTCTTTCGAGCACACGCTTTTTCTATAACTTCAAAACCCCGCTATCTATGCCGCAAATATTTTTAGATTACAGACTCCTCGTCGTTTGATCCGTTGGAAATACCAGCTCTTGTCCCACGTCCTCGGCAATCTCGATTATCAGTTTTTTTTTTCATCCGTCAAATCAACTTCGTTCTTCCTCGATCTCGAAAGGAAATCTTTCGTTTCTCGCAAAGAATAAAAAAAAACAACGTTCTTCTCTCTAAAGCCATAGATTGAAATGTATATCTTTGAAACAATAATGCGTATTTTCAACGCATGTGTTTTAATAACGAAAATGTTGCGTTCGCAAGACAAAATTCATAAATTTTATTAAGAGAAAATTGTGGTATTTTCGACGATTAATCTATTAATTTTGACAACTGTATATTAATTATAATAAAAAAAGGATATATATTTTTAGGTCATAGTTATCATAATTTGTCTTCATTAGAGGTAGAGAATTTTATACGAAACATTCTATAATTATGAAAATTATAAAAATTCTATATAATTTTTTTTATGATTGATTTGATTACTTTTTAAAACAAAATTATTATTATTATGTGTTACGTATGACTTAAATTATTACTGTTTAAAGTGTGAAATATGATTTTTCTTCAATTTAATTCAATAAAATTTTAGATTCTTAAATGTGGTTCTAAAAAAACTCAAAAACGTTATTCTACTTGACTAAAAATTGAACAAAAAATTATTAACTTACATATTACAATTGTCTATAATTGTAACAAGTTTTATATGATGTACAGTTTACAAAAATAATCAGATTAAAAATAAAAAAGTGTCAAAATATATAAAAATTCGAAAATTCGCCCTTTCTGACGAAATTATTGCATTTTCGTTACTTTAAAAATATACAATATATTATTCTGATAAAATTAATCGCGAACAAACGTATTTGAGTCGTGCACGTTGTTGATTTTTTTTCGCGTCCAGCTTTTTCTGGACGAAATAAAAATTGAGCGGACTTGAAAAGTCGCGGCTTCGTCACGATTGCTCTCGTATAAAATTAAGAGCGTGTAGAACTCGGTCGGGGAGGGCTGTCTCCCTCCGCGTGTGACGATAATGTCGCGGCAGAGTGCGTTCGGATCGATATCGATATCGTCGTCGATCGCCATTGGTGGTAGTCACAGCGATAAAGTTACACGCGGGCACACGTACGTCAGCGCGCGTCAAATCGTTCGTCGTGAAAAAGGAGAGAAAAGCGAGAGAGAGAGAGAGAGAGAGAGAGAGAGAGAGAGAGAGAGCGAAAAAAAACCGGACAGAAAAAAAAACGGTAGAAAATAGCGTTGGACTAGATCGAAGCCCGACGCGTATTCTGCATCGAATTTTTTACTCAATGATCTGCAATCGAATCTTCCAGAAAAAAAACTTGAAAATTTTTTTTTTCCCAACATTTCTTTTCTCGTATATTATTTTCTGGCATTTTTTTTTTCACTTCTCTTGAATATTATCGGCGTTTTTTTCGCATCGGACGTTTCTGCTGCTCTTGGCAATATTTCAAGTCCCTTATTTCGAATTCGCACGGAAAAAATGGTTCGCGGATGCATCTCGCGCGGTGGGTTTTTTTCAACGCGGGATCGATGCGCGCCCGGCATGTTTATGGGACACTTTTTGAAGCAATTGTCGGGATATTTGGACGCTCGTTCGTTTTCCCGAGTTAATTGTGGACCGTTTTTGCCTCCGAGTGCCCCCTGCGTGGGCTCGGGGTCGTTGATACGCGTCGGGCCAACCTGGAAACAATTAGGAAGCTCCTCCGAACTGCCCCCGCGCGCCCGCTCGGTCTACATAGGAGACACAATAATAATGACGGCACAGAGCGAAAATAGGACCGCGATAAGCGTTTTTTGCCCTTCTCGTCCTCTCCGCCATTCGGAATCTCTTTTCCTGCTATTTCCCAATCCTCATGTGCAACTAGATTTTATTTTCTTCCCATTTTTTTGCGAAATTCGACATTTTTAAATGCATTTTAAATATTGAGTTGTAAAAATTTTATTTTTTCTTGACATTTTCTTAATTCTGTATGACTAAATTTTTTTTCACTTCTCGGTTTCGTGAAACGTAATTATATTTAGTGAAAGTATTTTTTGATTTCGTAGATTTTTTAATTTTTTTTTCGTGAGCAATGTTAGCAATCTTCATAGATTTCAAAATAAAAAATATCAAAAATTTATCCATCCGTTACTATAATTAAATTCCTCTAATTAACCCTTCAATATCTCAAAAATAAACGATATAATTTCCCGGTCCTTTTTCCGAACAATTTGATTAATTTTCTGTAAAAATTTCTGTCCACTTTCAGTGAAATTTTCAAAAAATTGTAAAAATGAAGTGAAAATATAAAAAAAAAACATGATTCTTGACGTCAAATTAATCTGGCTGTTTTCAACGTACGAAAAAGTTGTTAATTCGTTTTTTTTTGCCTTCGATTTATTTTCCGAGTTTCGTTACACGTTTGATTCGGTAACTTTCGATTTCTCCTGCTCACCCTCGCTTTTTTTCCTTCTTCCTTCTTATCATCCTCGTCATTCTCGTTCATTCCCCGCTCGTGTGCGTCGGTTGAGCGCCTCTGAAATACATGGAAATAATTGACCCATAACTCGCTCTCCTTCCTCCGTTCGCCGGCCCTGCCACTCTCTCCGTATTCAACGAGCAATTTTGTCCCGTACCTCCCACGCGTTCTCCGCTGCTTTCCCAGCGTGCATCAATTAACCCTTATCGCCCACGTGTATACAGCGCACTCTTCATTCTCCTTCGGTATACACACGCACACACGCGTCCACGAGCTTTCCCCCCCTCTTCCCCTATACTCGTATCGTTATTCCATTATCTCCGCACTTTACTACTGAAAGTACGCGTGCATCCGAAAGCCCGACTTCTCTTCCATCCTCGAAAAATCTCTTTTCGTTATATTTTATTCATTTCGATCGCTGCTCATCATTTTTTTTCTATCGAGGCAAACAGTTCTCGGCTGATGGCTGAACATTTTTTCATTATCGGAAATTCGGGATAATTTGTCAATTATTGGATCCGAGGCGACGAAAAATATTGATTTTATTCGAATTTTCATCCAATTAATTAATTAATTGAAGATCTTTTTTTTTATTTCTATAGAGAAATGTCTCGTTCTTTGCTCAATATTTTATGTGAAAGTTGCTTTTTGATTCTGTCATCCGATATCTTCAGGACAAATTCAATTTCGGAACGATGGTGTATTTTATGCAGACGAATATATTCGATTAAAACCTTTTATTTATTCGAAATTTAATCAGAATTTGATGTTATGTTTTTTTTACTGAGAAAATTCTTGAAGTTAAGCTTTCGGTAGAGTAAAATTTTTCTCTTAAAAAGGGTTTTCTTCTGTCAAAGAATTTTAATTAATTATTTCTGACAATTGAATTAAAATTTTTTTAATTTTATGAATTTTTTGGTATCGAAAGACTTTTTTCATCGAAGAATTGGGACTATACTTATTTTCGTCAATTTAATTTGAAACACGAGAAATAAATCTTTGTTTCGTATATTTTAAGATCATGTACGAACTTTTTTTTTAAAGTATTTTTTTTTACATTGAACAATCGCGACTATATTTATTTTCGTCAATTGAATTCGAGGCACGAGCTCCAAAATATGCAAAGCTTTATTTCGCGCTTTAAAATAATGTACGAATTTATTTTTCCGCTTGACACATTTTAGACATTTTTTTGACGCATACCGCGGAATCTATGGGATTCCATTCGAACGGGTTTCGCGCATTCGAGCCCGGCTTACGTAACATTCGTGAGAATCTCTGGCATCTGTCTCGCGAGCCCGGGCATTGTCAACGCCGCAGTATGTCCCGAATATTGTACGGAATAATAACGCTTTGATTTCGAGGAATCGGGATGCCGGCGATCGATAGAAAAAAAAAAGAACCCGGAGCCTCTCCAAATCTCAAGCCAGAGGGAATAAAAAGTTGCGAGAGAGATTGTGCATTTCGTACTCGGGATCTCTAATTATCGAGGCAAAAATCGAGTGGAAATTTCAATCGATGATTTTAATTACGAAAAAAAAGGTAACGAAAAGACTAACATTCGTAATGAATTCGAAATAATTAATAGTACGCGGCTAGTTGATTAATTAAATTTCCTCCGTGTTGCCTGGGATAGTGAAAGGTTGAAAAAAAGGGAGAGAGAGAGAGAGAAAGCATGCACTCTCTCTTTTTCTCGTGTGTACGCAGGCCTTCGTTGATAATATCCGGCGCGCGCTCAATTCAATTTCGCTATTCAGATACGCTCGAGTACGCGTACGGTGAAATTTATGAGATTTGTAGCGATGGAAAACGAGGTCGTTGCTTGGAAAAAGAAATAGAGAAGCGGTTGTAACGATGCAGAGAAATATGGAGAGAAACGATCGAGGGACGAGAATGAGAAAAAAATAATAGAGCCGGAGGGAGGAAACAAACTATAGAGAAAAAAGGACGAGAAGACAAAAGAAAGAGACAGCGAAGATAAAAAAGTGAGAGAAAAAATTCAGGAAATAGAAGAAAGAGAAAAAAGGAGAGAGGCGACGAGAGCAAGAGAAAAATGCAAGGGAATAAAAAAGGAAAAAAAATGTATGAGCAAAGAGAGAAAGAATTGGAGGACGAGAAAAACGGAGAGGACAAAAGTAAGAAAGATAAAAAGATGAGGATAAACGTGAGGAAGAAAAGGTTCAAAATAAAAAGAAAAGGAAGAGATAAAAATGACATGAAGTAGGAGAAAAAAAAGATATGACGAAAGTAAGGGAAAAGGTAAGAAAAGCATGCAAGAGAATGAAAGAGTGAGAAAAAAAACGCACGAGTAAAGAGGAAAAGAATTAGTGGATGAGAAAAAGAGAAAAAATATATGAAAGAGAAAAGATCGAGAATGAAAAGAAAAAAGAGGTCAAAATGACACATTGAGACAAATTGCAAAGTAGATTTTATCATAAGAGAGCTACAATGATGTGTAAAGAATTTTTTAAATAAATAGTATTGTTGTAATAAAACAAAATATGTATTTTCGATATGAACAAAGTCCACGTACGATTTTTATAGTGATTACTTTTTGAATAGTGAATTTTACATACTTTTCTCTGAGTGCAGGACGAAACCAAATACGAAAAATAAAGAAAGAAAAGAACGACTGTAAAAGGAATTAGAGATAAAAAAAGAGAACAAAGAGGAAAAAAGAACAGAGGAAAAGTAGGATAGAAAATCGATAAGGGATAAGAGGGAGAAAATAAAGAGTAAAAGGAAGAGAAGTGAGAGAGAGAGAAAAGAGCGAGATTGCAAGGAAGGGACAAAAAACAGAGTACAGAGAAAAGAAACGGAGTAAAAGTAAAGAAAAAGTAAGAGCGAAAAGAGATAAAGTAAAAAAGTATACGAGATAAAAAAGGGGACAGGAAGGAAAAAGAAAGGACAAAGTAAGAGAGAAAGACGAAGAATCAAAGGAAGAGAAACTGTGGCAAAATACACTAAGAGAAATTACGATAGTAGATTCTACCAGTATCACTGTAAAAAAATCTGGTGTTAAAATGGTGTTAATTTAATACCATTATTCTTGGTCTATATAGTTATTCCCACTGTTTGGTGTAGAATGGCATCGTGCGTTAATAGATGTGGTTTGATATGCTATGTTTGATTAATGTAAATAAATAATTAACACCACAATATAAACACCATTTAGTGCGTAAAATTAATGAAGTAACATTACATTGGAGTGCCAGAAACGTTGACAAAGTTTTATTGCTGAACAGGTATGGGCGAAACTAGATTATTTTTTGAAAAATGAAAAAAAATTTTCAATAGGTGATGCTTATTTCATCGATTGTGCAATAAACATCATCCATTGAAAAATTTTCATTTCTCAGCAAAGTATGGAGCTTTGCCCATCCCTGTTACTGAAAACATCGATTTTTAACTCCGTTTAAATTAGCAAGTAACACCGCTCTACATCTTTTACCAAACACGCCATTTTTTAAAAATTATTTTACACCATTTCCTCTTACCATTCACACAATTTGGTTAACACCGCGAAATTTTTTACAGTGTATTTACAGTGCAGTAACAACTGCACTAATTATTTTCTAGAACTAAATAAATTTGTGTATATTGCAAAATTGCAAAATTAAAAAATGTTTGTTCTGATAAGTTTCACCAATATTTTTCTAAAAATTGTGCAAAATTTAGTACGATCATACAAATTCATTTGTCCATTTAACTGGAGTGTAATTATTTCAAATAAATAATTGTGCTAACTAAATTTTTCTCAGAGTGAAACACACGTATAGGAAAGACCCTAAACAAAATAAACATTTAATATCACATTAATCAGTAATAGTTGTCACGTCTGTATAAATGTCTACCATGTTTTTCTGCCAGTGTAAAAATAAGTAGAAAATAAAAAATGAGACAGAAGAGTGTCTGAGAGAGGGAGAGAGAGAGAGAAGATCGTGGATAATGAAAAGAGAGAGAGAGAGAGAGAGAAAAAAGGAAGGGAAGATTGAAGTTGGCGAGTCCGCTGACTTGGTTACGCAGTTTTATACATCCGAAGCTTATCCGGCGAGCTCGCTGCGTGGGGAGCCTATGAATGGGGCGCGTCCCTGCGTGACGTCACTCGCATACGAGCTTTCGGAGGACTCCGACGCGCGACGAGAGACGGGGCGAGAGGAACGTCGCGACGTTCGGACGGGCGGCGAAGCAGCGACCAAGGGGCCATTTTCTCCCTCTTGCTACTTTCTCTCTCTCCCTCTCTCTCTTTCTTTCTTCTTACAAGTATATATATATATATATATCTCTCTCTCTTTCTCGTTCACACACTCTTCGGACTGCCAGAGGGCGACGTGACGCAACATATTGATCTAAGTTCGGTAGACGGGGATGCGGAGGAGAAAGCTCGCCCCGCCAGGGGAGTGAACCAGCGCGAGCCCCGCGTTTGCAATACCGTCAAGCCATGAAATACAGGCCGCGAGCCAGACTCGCCTATACAAATATATTTCAACGTTCCGCGCGTGCGAAACTTCTCTCTCTCTCTCTCTTTCTCTTTCTCTGCGTTTCTTCCTCTTTTTTTCTCTTCGTTTATTTTCTTCCTCGATTTTTTGCCTTCGTTCTTTATTCCTACTCCCTTCTCACTTTTCAAATTTCTATAAGTAACATTCTTTCATTCTCCTCTCGCTCTCTTCAAAATTAAAAAAAAAAACTAAACCAAAAATCAGTTTTATGCACTTTTCAGTGGGAATTCTTAGATTGCACTGTACGAATGAGTATAGCGTTTTCGTTATTTATGGGATATTTCTTATCGAATAGGGTCTTAGAATAGAAAAAAAAATTCAAAAAATTTTGCGAAATTTTGCTGGCGTCACACTGGGTCTCGCACACCAATTTTCAACTTTAATAGGTGTGATTTATCAAGGTTTTTGAAGAAGGAAGAGAATCCTTCTTCACACACTAAGAGTAAAAATTTAACAAATATTTGAATTATTTTGTTGAATTCAATTTAAAAAATATATTTTAAATTCTGACAATAAATTTTGTAAATATTAGAATTAAATAAATGAAAGATTCTATATAATATACTAGCAGGCTTCGCGCCCTCCCGGTAATAGAAAAACGGATTCAAAATCCAGTTTTTTGGTTTATTCAATATGAATTCTTCAATTTCGCCCCAAATAATTAACATTTTCGTTATCTACGGGAAATTTCCGATCGAATCGAATAGGCTCTTAAAATTAAAAAAAAAATGTCAAAAATTTTGGTGAGTCATACTAAGTCTCATGGACCCATGAAAATTTCAATTAGCAATATCTTTCCTTTTTCTTGACGAAATGAACTTTATAAAGTGTGATTTTTAAAGATTTTTTCAAAACTAAGCGAATGGCGTTGGAATCACGTCAATTCATCAATTTTTTAAAAAGTTATCACTCTTTGAAGATTTTTGAAAAAATGGAAAGGGGTATACCTTAAAAAATTCGCAAAATTTTTCGAATTTTTTAAAATCGATTTTAAGACCTTATTCGATCGG
>JAPYYW010001009.1:0-74282 GCA_030522545.1 Cremastinae sp. A BG-2022a
AGTACTTGCTTCAACAATATTAATGTTGAGTTAACTAAATACGAGTCAACAAAATATATTTTGTTGATTCAACTAATTTCTTCTCTCAGTGTATAGTAATCGAGATATTCATCAGTATTTTAAAATTATAACTTTAATATTTAGCTTTTTTATATATGGGAATATGTAAGCTTTTATTCCCATTTTTAGTATTCAGAAAATTGTAATTTTCAACATTAATATCCCAATTTTTACTTGAAGCTTCTTTAAATTTTTCACAAACTTGCGTGCAATACTAAGAACCGAGTTTATGCAGATTTGAAAGAAATGATACTTTAATTGTCATTCATATTTCATTCCTTCTTACTTTTACTGGCAACATACTGTTTTTCTCATACTAAGATTTTGTAATGCAAAATCCAGAAAAATATATTTGTTCAAGTGAATAAATTGTCAAGTAATCGAAATTATAATTTTCTTTAGCTTGTATTAATTATATGTCTTCAAATTATATTTGTCTCTCGTCAATTCATTCGTAAATGTTTGTTTATTCACAATATAAGCAGCATATTATACATTCACGAATATATATAATTATTTCTGGAATCTAATAAAATATCATACACTGAAAACGAAATTTGGTTGATCCAACAAAATATTTGTTTCAATACGTTCAACGATATTATTTTGCAAATTGAACTAAATTCTTGGTTGATTTAACTGAAATTTAATTATTTCAAATATACAAGTGTTGTTTCGACGAAATATTTTCAACTAAATATTTTTCAACTTAGATATATCTTTGATTACTTTTTTTTTCAATAATTTACTCGAATCTTTATATTTACACCTTGGAGTGAACGAGTGCCTGGCGCAAATTGAAAGTTTATCATGCAATTACTGAACGAATGTGCGCGCGTGTGTACGCGAAACGATTCGACGTTACGAGAGCGACGCCGAACTGTCTGCTAATGAGGGTTCTGACTATTATCAAAGCACACACTCGACGACGTTTCACATTCCCGGTGAGATATAATGCTCGCCAGCTGCTCCTGATAGTAGTCGATAAAGACGGATCGAGGGGAACGCTTATTGTACGAATGGCGTTTTTAAAAATTAATCACCCAAAACAATGGTCGATATAAACATAAAAATAAAATAAATATAAAAATTCATGAACAATTCTAAAAACACTAACACTTTGGTATAATAATTAAATTTTGAGGGTGTACATTTGAAATCGAATTGATTACTTTTTACCTTTTTTTTAAATCTATCATAATCACTGCAACTATATACACATGATGATTTTATAACAAGATATTTTTTCAGGTACTATATAAGAATTATCGTAATTGACAATACTTTATATTTTATTAAAGTTGTTTTTAAAACTACACGAAGAAAATTTTATACGAAAAATTATTTTGTTTTTGTCGTAAAGTGATGAAAAATCATATAAAGACGTACTGCGAGGAATTTTCATTAAAAACATAGAAATTCATCTTGTAATTTTTCCCTATTAATGAGAAATAAATAAAATTGTGTTGTTCAAAAAGTCGAAAATGTGATATTTTTCTCATCAATGTTCACTGAGCGTTGTATAATAAATTACGATGAATAACTTTATATATGGACCAAGTATAATATGTCAAATATTTTATATAAAATTATTAAACATCTTGTTCGCTTTTAATACAGTGAAATCGTGCCACGTTGCAGCGGAGAGCCGCGAGAAAATGATGCAAGTCTCGCCAAGACTTGCGTCGACCAAGTCTGTTGTAAAAAAAAAATGCAGGTCAGCCTTCAATTATCTTTTTCTTTCAATGTATTCCCTTCAAGTCCAGAACTCGTAAAACGTGAACAAAAGACGAGTAAAAAATAAAATTAAGATTATAAAAAATATACTCGTATATTTTTATAGATCATATGTATAAAATATCCTAAAAAGTTTGTCACAATTGGAGTTTATTCCATTTTACATATAATTTTATATAAAAAATTCCAAACATCACGACATTAAAAATGAAATGATATATTTATTAAAAAATATAAAAAAATGTATAATCAGCATAAAGAATAAATATAATTCACCGTATAAGATTTTTTTCAGCCAAGATCGTGTAATCGATTGAGGAAGAACGATTTATCGAGTCACTGTGACGAGTTCGAACACGATAAGAGGGGATTTTCTCGTTTTTTTTATCGCTCCGAAGACACGCTCGTTATAGGGTTCTCATACATCTGCTGATTCATCAATATATTTATCGTGCGAACCCGCCAGTGAGAAATTGCTAGATTATCGCGCAACCGTGAGGATTTATGTACTGCGAGTTTATCTCGGAAAAAATGAAGAAAAGAGTATATGATATCGTCCTTTTAGTCGTAATCTAAAATTTAATTCAATTTCAAATTGTGCCACGTATTATATTCGTATGACAAGTAAATGTTTTTGAACGAGATAATATTGTTCAAAATGGTACGAATACAGAAAATTATCCGGTGACTATTGTTCGAGGTGTAAAAAATAGGAATCGTTATTTTTAAATAATCTTTTAGTTTTTGTATTTAATAAACTATCTTTGCTTAAAAATAATGATGAAGTTGATTTAATTATTTGTAAATTTTTTTTTAATAACGATTCAGTAAATAATGTCGATAAAAATTTTTGTAAATTTAATATATAAATTGAAATAAATATCTTGCAGTCCCTAAAGAAAACAATGAATGGAACAACAAGGACTTTGACAGATAATTGTGATTATCGTTCAAGATATACAAAATACGAATTTAATTTTTTTTGTTTATGTGTCGAAAATTATTCATTTAGAGAGATCAAGTGTGTATATATGCATATAATTATTTCAAAATACTTTAAAGATTTTTATTGAGTAAAAAAAATGCTCGATAAAAAAGACAATTCTAAAGTAAATTCAGCTCAATAAAAATGGAGTGAGTAGTAGAATTAATTGGCTATATATATTGACTTGCACGATTTAGCATCCCTCGCCAATTTTTTATACTTGGTAGAGAAAATGAACGGAACAAAGAGAACTTGAGCGGATGTTGGTTCGCTGGCCAGTCTTGCCAAGTGACGATAATCGGAGTTGATGTCGGAGAAATTTTATTTCGCTTCCACGGTCATGCGAATTCCTCTTAAATGCGGAATAGGTAAAATTTACCTTCGACCCGACTCGTCCGATTCCACAGAGCTGTAATCATCGTCGAATCCTACCAGGATTTACGTCGGTCGTCTCGACCGTCCGTTTTTCTATCCGCTAATTTCCTCGAGCTCCCTTTTCTCCGCAGACATAAAAACTGCAGGAAAAAGAATTCCCCCCCCCCCTCCGAGTATATTTTCAGAAACGATAAATTATTGTAAGAATGCTGAAATTATTTTCAAATTTTTAAATAATATTAAAATACAAATGAAATTTGGAGCAAAGATAAAAACGAATTATGCAACGAAAAAAAGAATATATGTAATTACACGATAGAAAAGAAAGACGATGAAAAAAAAATCGAAATAAAAATTAAGAAAAATGCTGTCAGGTTGGAACAGGTTAAAGGTCAAGGAACTGTTTAAATTCTTCGATTTTCCGGGACAATTCTCTCGCAGTTCCTTCGTATTTTTTTTTCTCGAGACGATTGAGAAAAGTTACGAACTCTCCTGAATTTCAAATGTCCCTATTTCTCTTTTCGGTCGCCCCTCCAGCCACCCTCGTTTCGCTGTATCCACAGTATATCGCGCATAACTACGCGTCCTGCTCTATTTTCGGGTTTATGGCCCGAGATTTCCTCGATATGAGCACCAAGAAGAAGAGAAACGAGAAAAGCGAATCTTCGCTTTCCACTTTTTTTCTCGAGATGATTCCCAAAGATACGGAATTTTCTCGGAGAAAAATCTCTCCTCGGATCATTCACATTTTTCGTTTTTCAATCATAAAATTCAACCAAAAAATTATTTCCAGTAAAATTATTTTAGTAAAATATTTTACCGCAAAAAAGAATCAAGGGAAAAATATATTCTACATCATTTTCACATTTTCTGGAAATTATTTCATTCCATGAACTGTTAACGTTTGAATTACAAAAAAATCATAATAAAGTTTAGTTTGTATTATTTTTTCTGTACAAACTGCACATATTTTTTTTTTAAGTCGATTTTGTAAAAAGTTGTATACATATACGAGTTGTGTTTGAAATGCAGTTTCGAGAGTAAAAAATTCGTCGAGTATTCGAATGAAATTTGCGATTTGTTGTATAACAAGTTTTCCTTATCTGAATCCCTACTTATGTGTGCAAATAAACGTTCCCTTAGTTGCGAGGCAAACTCGCGGGCGTATCTCAGCCGTTGACACTAAGAACAGCGGTTACGTGTCCGGGAAATCCGAAGCTCTTGGCATCGTTCCAGACGAGCCTCACTTCTCCGCGATTTTCCTTCTCCGACCTTCTTCCCCTTTTTCTCTCTGGGATTCCTTCTAACCCAGTGAACTCTGGAAAAAAGTGTGCGCACGAACTCCGGCTTTTTCTCATTCGTTCAAATGAAAAGGTGAGATTAAACATTTAATTAAGATTTTTTACACATTATATGAAGTGAGTCTAAATAAATGGCGAAAAAAATAAGAGAAAACGTCGAATTGAAACTTCATCCATACAAAACTTATTTATTATATTTAAGGTGATCCGATCATAACTACACTGGACAGAATATATTGTGGATTTTTTAATAATAAACTGATATCTACATACATATGGGGGGAGGAAGGGGGGCAAAATAGGCCCCTATGAAATTTCGAAAACCTAAAAATATTTGGGGGTAAAATGAGCCCCTAAAATTTTTAATGTGCAAAGTGTTTGGGGGTGAAATGGGTTCGCCACATTTTTAAAAACCTACAAACATTTTTTTCGAACAAAGTGGGCTTTAAAAATTTTTGTCAAGTAGAAATGGTATTAAACAAGAAAATAACAAGAAAATTTGATTCAAGTTTCTAAAAGATATCCGTTTTGCTCCAAATTTTTATCATACGCATATCATTTAGTGCATTTTTATACTAAATACATAGCAAAATACGAAAAAATAGGATACGAGTAAAAAAACTTACATTATAAATTTTTTTTATGGGGGAGGGGGCATTTTGTCCCACATTTTTCTATTTTTTATTTATAGTAGACACACCAAATTAATACCAAATATTTGACAAGGGACTTGAAAAAAGTGAAACGAATGAAAAAAACTTAGATTTCAAGCATTTTTTTCTTAAGGAGCCCACTTTGCACCCTCCTTCCCCTATTATATATATAATGTATACATATATATATTTATATGTATATCGATTATTGTAGTACTAAAAATGCTTTTAAACCCTGATGATTATTATTCATGACTATCTAACATGTGATTTATGTATAAAACCAATCTTATATGTATGTCTTATTTCGAGCAATATTTATAGCCAATAATTACACTCTCGTTTAAATATGCAGATGTCTCAATAGGTAAACAGCAAAATTGACCCTACTCTTATATAATATTAAAAGGCATACACTTTTAATGTGTGAAAAAAAAATAAAAAATATTCAGACATGTAAAAAAATATACAAGAAAGTATATATATCGTTGAAGTTTCGAGATATGTTCAATTATTGAAACGTTTACCTTTTGTTTCATTTTTGAGTCATCAATCTTGGAATGTCAAATATCATCGGACGACCTTAATAATTTTATTCGATTATACGCGCGCACATGTCGAATTTTCAATCATTTTCAGGAAATTGAATTTTTTTTCTATTCAATCCATTTAAACGATCGATCGAAACAGATGGAAAGCCTCGGAAAATCGTGTGAACGGACGTTACGAGAGTCAGAGAGGGTGAGATCGCACCTGGATAGATTTTTATCGCAATAACGAGACACACCGTGGGCTAGGCCCACAACCTTGACAGTGAACGCAAGCTGCGGCAATAATTTTCCGAATCATGGGGAGAGGCGGAAAATGATTCGATTTCGACGAACTACCCCAGTCATTTTCGTGTGCGCAAACAGTCAGAAAGTCAAAGAGAAGTGTTCCAAAAATCAAAAGTTTATTTCTTTTCATCTAAGCTACAAATAAAAAAAAAAACAAATTTACAAACAATTATTTAAACCGAAATAAAAATAAATATCATCATAACTTTTTTCCTCATACAATATTTATAATTAATATTTTCTTTTTATTAACTTAGACTTCAGTTGAAATATTTTGCTAATAATTTAGCCAGTTTTTTACTGCTTTCATTCTAAATAAAATAATTACATAGTTATTTTTTTTTGAAAGAACTTTATGTACATCAGTCCAATTTTCTCGGATCTATATAATAATGATTTATTTTATAGTGGAGAATTCGCAACATTGTTTGTTTTTCTACATTATTATTTGCGAGAAGAGTTATACCTCGAAGTTCGTAGATAGAAGAATCGCAAGAGAAATATAACGAGAAGAAAATATTCAACGACTTTTCTCGAGCTTGGCACGAGAAATCGCCCGGTGCTCTTTCACTTTTCCACGAAACTACTCGCTTCAGAAACAGCTGTCCAATGTCAAAATCGCATAAGCCGGCTGTCGCTCAACGACACCCTGTGGCTCTTTAAATTCTCGGATAACTCCCTTCCCTCCCCCCCCCGCCCCTTCATTCTATTATTTTTCCTTTCTTCTTTATTCTTCATAATCTGCTCTTTGTTTATTTATTTTTTAGTTATTAGCTCGATTCGGAAGCAAGTTTCAATTTATTTATGTATATTCAATAAAAAAAATTTCATTATTCAGTTCTGTATAATTATTATCCAGATTCAAGGTAGTTGTCTCATTGGTACTAAGAAAATACACGTTTTTCAGGAAAATTACGTGAAAAGACTAAATTTCCAATTTTTGTTCTATACACTCGTTAGTACTAAAAAAAATCATGCATGTTTACATGAAAATACTGAATTTTCTATTTTTATCATATACATATAGTTTTCATGTAAATCAATATTAAAATTCATGTGTATGAGGGTTGAACTTACATGTGCCCTTATTTCGTGTATTCTGTGCACTTGAGAACTGCATATACTGTGTTTTACATTAGATGCTGAAAATTCATATCACTATATAAATTTTATCAAGTTCTTCACACATTGATTAAAGTCATCACCCTTATAAATGTAATTCTATAGAAATACTTTGATGACCATGACTTAAATTTTTTAAAACTCTGATGGCACTTTTTTAACACGGCACTGAGATAAAAGTGTACTAGATATTACTATACAAAAGTTACAACTATACTGATTATTATTGAATTAATTACATGTTATATACATCATATCCTAAATATATATTACGTTAAACTATAAAAATGTATTTAATTGTAATATAATTGGTATAATTGTAACTTTATGGTAAAATTTAACATCGTGATTTCTCTCAGTGTAATTGTTTTAAGAACAACATACTCAAAGTTCAAGGTCATCCAAGGTGACTTGAACTTGCTACGTATGTATGAAAATTAAAAAAAATCATAATTTAGGATTTGTTTAAAATACTTGAGGAAACTTCTTTGAAGTATAATAAAGAGCTATGCAAAATTTTAAGAAGATTCACCATCTAGATTTCAAGATATTTAGGATTGAAAATCGCAATATTTAACATGGGCTCTTATGGGAGAGCACTGAAAATAGGGATTTTTAACAATAAATATTTCAATTTCTACGTGGTGAAACCTCTTAAAATTTGATTCGCATATGCGTAACATGTCAAAGAACGACTGTACGAATTTTCAAAAAAAATCTTAAATATCGATAAAACCATAGAACTATATACCTTAATAAAAAGTTTGCAAATATTGGAAAGAAAGTTGGATAAAAACATAAAAATTGTAGATAAAAAAATAGTGAAATTTTTGAAAAATAATGGTGCAAAAAAAAGGGGGGGGGCACGATAACAATGTCGTCTGGGGTGTACTTTTGTTTCTCGGCGACTGGTAAAGAGCCCGGCACGTGTACGAACGTCCATGCACGAATAAAATATCGCTGTCCCACTCGTCGCTCGAGTGCTTTCGTGAATAGGAAGCATTTCAGAAGTCTAGACGGTAAACGCGTGTGTAAGCTTTTTTTCTTTTCCTCCTTCTCCGCACGGGCATTCAGGATCGCGACTATGATTTTTCTTCTTCTCTTCTCCTTTCTACCCTTATTCTCTCTCTTACATGTACGCCCTCTCCCTCTCTTTCTCTCTCTCTCTTTTATTCTTTTTTCGTGCAGCACGTGCTTCCTTCTGTTCCTCCCTTGCTCGGTGCGCCGGGGACGGACCCGCCTCGTGACAGGGACCATTTACTCTTCTCGGAATTTCTTTTGGGACTCCGTATTTGCCGCGCTTCCTTTTCTCCCGTACGGGGTGTCCCTCGGGCGTTTCACCATATTTTTTTCTAAATTTAGAAAAAAAAGTCCCTCACCGCGCTCTCACAGATCGCTAATCGCCCGTTTTTTGAGTCAGCTCTCCATCACTTTTACGTTTTGACATTTTTCCGCTGTGTGACATCAATGCCTCAAACTTTGTCAATATGGAGCGACGTAATGTATCCCATTATTATACACTTTTGCCCAATCTTCATGAGAAGGCAAAATAT
This sequence comes from Cremastinae sp. A BG-2022a, assembly GCA_030522545.1. Lineage (NCBI taxonomy): Eukaryota > Metazoa > Arthropoda > Insecta > Hymenoptera > Ichneumonidae > Cremastinae sp. A BG-2022a. The sequence continues at coordinate 8,623 of JAPYYW010001009.1, forward strand.
ACTTGAGATTAAAAAATAATATCAAAGTCATTGTATTTTTTTACACTTGTTTCTTTCTATTTTATTTATGTTTTTTTTTAGATGGATCAAAATGATTTACCTAAAAAATCAAAATGGTCAGTGTATTTTGAAGGAATTGAACTACTTAAAAAATTGTTTCTTGGCAAAGAAGGATTCAGTTTTATTTACGTCGTTTTTTAGATAAATCATTTAGGTGGTAATGCTTTGAAGATATTTAATGACCAAAAAAAATGTTGTCGAAAAAGTATTCACTATATACTAAATTAAAATAGTGCAATGGTATTAAAAAAAATAGTTAACAAATTTTAACAACAAATGACAATATGATTTTAATGTTTTACTAGTGCAACTATTGTATTAAATTCTTTTTATATTTACACGAAATAGCGAAAAATAATATTTTTTATACGTATATAAATTTTTATGTCAGTAAAAATAAAAAAAAGGTTTCGTTTCATGATTCCTTAGAATTTGGTTAAAATTAAAAATGAGACACCCGGTACGTTGGTTTTCCTCAGCGTTTCCACCCGATTCTATATTTCTGGACATATGGGGTCCTTTAAAATTTTAAAGAGCAGTTATACAGCTGCACTCCTGGCTCTTTAAAAGTCTCACGAATCGAATGGCGATTGTCTCGGTTTTATACAGATAAATGAAAAAAAAAGGTTGCAAAGTCAATAATTTAGAAGATTATATAGTGGATTTCATTACAAAATGACACCTATACTAGAATTATTATGCAACTAAATATTTTTCACCGTAAATAAAAATATATTTAGAATAAGATTTAAATAAAACCCATATTGAGTTGTATGATAGTATCAATATACGCTGCACTGAAAGAAAAGTACGGTAAATATTATTATACAATAGTGACAACTACATACCCATTATTAATGAACTAACTACATGTTATTTAGATCATATTTAAAAAATATTTCGTTGAACTATAAAAGTATTTTTAATGATAATATGAAAAGTTATTATTTAAAATGGTATCTAAAATTTACTGTCGTGATAGAATCTCTCAGTGGAATAAAAAAGTTTCATAGAATCAATTAAATGGGCTGACATATATGGAGGGCGAAGGAAATATTTAGTTAAAACATGACATTTATTTAATTTAGTTAAATGTCATTTCTGTGCCTTTTGTTTTCGACATGGAAATATTTTGAATGGAATTTAAAAAATACCATGAAAAAATTAACTAAATATTTCATTGGCCCTTCGTGTCCACCCGTTTAGTTGATTCGAAAGAAAATTTTTTTGACTTGTTATTACATTCGGACAATAAGATTTACCATACTTTATTCTTAGTGCCTGCAACGTCGTGATTTCTTTCAGGGTAAACAGTGAAAAAGTAAAAGAGACAAAATTGTTTTCTTTCGCACCGGTGTGTGAGATTTTCGGCAAAAATTAGCAATTTATTATAGCGCGGGCGTGCAAAAAAAATATAAAAGTGAAAACATGCAGTATGAAAAAAGAAGCACGCGCATAAAATTTTATTCACATCGTTTATTTGCTCGCGTCAGCGAGAATGTTAAGCCGAAATGTCAAATGTTGCCGGCTCGGCGAAGAACTAACCTTGCCCAAGAGCGTGATCGCCGTTGAACGCATTTCCAGACGCGCGCGGAAATTAAAAATAAAATAATGAAAAAGAAGAAACGAAAACAATTTCATCCGCCAGGCTACACCGCGCGTTGAAATACTCGTGGAATTCAAGACGAATAGCGATTCTTTTTAATTCTCCTCTTTTTCGGGAGTATAATCTCGCGTCTGGAAAAAATTCTGGAGAATAAAACAAAGGAAAAGGTCGACTGGGAACACATTCTATTTTTAATGCGACTCGCCCACGCGAATTTTTTTCACGCCAGACTCGACGAGAGTTACGTAAATCCTTTTGAGTGAAATAAGTCGAGCGTGCTTTCCTCAGCTTTCTTACTTGATTCTGGTAAAAAAAATTTAATCTGCAGTTCATTGACTCAAAAAATTCTTTAAATTAAATAAAAATAATAATAAAAATAAATAAAAGTTGTTTAAAATTCTTCCTGTCTATAAACGTCAATATAATTTTTTGAATTCGAGCAATATGTTGAGAATTTCGTGACGTAAGGTGAAGTAAATTGCATATTTTGAGATTAAATTTCTCATTTAAGTGATTATTGATCACTTGAGGCGTGCAAGATGATGCGACTTGTGCCCATGATCGAAAGATCGCAAAAGCTATACGCTCATTATTGTGTCAAATATTGTCGCGCATCATATGCCAAAACAGTATAAATGTCTATTTTATATTGATTGTGAGCCAACTGAATGAGTCTTTTTATATTACATTTCTTTCAACTTATTTTATAGTAAAAAACAATATTAATAAATAATTTTTTGTATATTTTTTCAATGATTTTTCCTATAGATATCGGATTTTCGTCATTTTCGGTCATCGGAATAATAATTATACGTTTTTCAGGGGGAGAAGTAGCTATATTGTTTTTCAAATAGAGGAGTATTTCCTCTTCGAAACGCCGCTTCAGCTTTCAAAATCGGTCAAACGATTAAAAATTTATAAATTTTTATTTAAAAAACGAGCTAATTAGTGATTTTTTTCGTTTTTTAATCATTAAATGGCTTTTTTACCAACAGAATCAAATTTAACTTACGACATCTCCTTCTTTATAAAAAATCGAAGAAAACCGCGCAAGTTAAAGTATTTTTGCTCCTATACTTTCAGTTTTATAATCAAGCAAACCTTGTCATTGATATCAACCCCAGTCATGAGTTTGAAGATGGAAAAAACTAGTCATGAGTTCTAGTCATGAATTCTAGTTCTAGGGTCAATACTCTGTATTGTAAAAAAAATTAATAACAACAATTCATTACCACACATTCGTTATAATACATCTTTAAGCAAAAAAATTATAATGACGTTTAAGTAAAATAATGACGTATGCAGTATTAATTAAAAAATTTGAAAAAGTTATATTTTATTTCGCGGATGTTAAAGAATGGGAGCAAACATGTCTCGCGAATCGATTCGACTCGGAGAACCTCTGGCGGGGAGTAAAACCGCACTCGCCCGAATATTTCAGCTGATCCCTTTCGAACGGTTATACCGCGGCCCGAATGGTCACAATGCTTCAGGGTTTATTTCATAATTTTCGGATTAGCCGCCAGTGCGGAAACGGTCTGGAGTCAAGACCGCATCCGCGCAAATTTTATCTCACGCTGCGAGACCCTTTCCGCAAACTTTGTCACGGATAAGCCTCAAATTTTCTCCATTTGCATGGAAACTGGCTGATGGTTATTGCACACCCAAAACTTTTTCCCATTTATCAATTTTCGGCAACTTTGACTTACATTTTTAAAAACTCCCCTCTCCTATATATTTATTCATATTAAACACCGCTTCGTGTCCCCCTCGACTGTATGAATCATTTTCTGCGAATAATAATAATATAATAAAAACAATAATAATATATAGTATGTAGTTTTGGAAAGTTTCGATAAAAAAATAAGAAACTGTCAGCAAATCACGGATTTGTCCCAGGGCGAAGTTTCGGACGCGGGAAAGTTGTATATTTAGTGGGAACGTGAATGAGAGAAAACGGGCAAATCGCTCGGAATAATTAATAATTAATGTCGAACGTGACCGACATGTCGTTCGGAAGGATAAACTCGGTCCGAGCGCATATATATAGTTGTGGATACTCGGGGAAGTTTGCGGATGCTCGGAAAACGCGATGGAAGGAAATCGACTATTTTGCATATCGAGCGTATTAATGTCGGACTCGTCCATTTTTATATTTATTTTTTTCGTTTTTTTTTTAAATTTTGTTGGCCTGGCCAGAGGCAGAAATAGCGCAAACAATGCACGGTCCGAGCGAGCCGTCCGGATATTAATTTATCGAAACAATAATAAGTTTAATCGGGACGCATTAATCTCGCAGTTATATTCCGGCGACGAGAATTATGGCTGTTTTCTCAATAACGTCAGTGCCGTTGCGATTTCGTTTCTGCGGGATTATATTCCGGGCTTTATTACCGATATTAATGTCTGTTTGTCTATCGCGAGCGTTTGTCCGCCCGCCCCGAGAGTTACCTGCTCCCCGGAATAACCGGAAGATTGAAATTCCGAGGGAAATCGAAGCAGGTGCGTTCCCGGGATAGAAACTTCGCCAAAGCAGAAATATCGACGTGTACACTCTCTGGTAGCCAAAAGTTTCATAACTTTGCCATAAAAAAATTTCGAGAACATCATTCTTTTACAATTTTAAAACTTGAGAATTAGTTAATTTTTTCATATACAATATGATCAGTCACGAAAGTTGCTTAGGGAGAAATATTATTTTGGACTATATGCAATTGTATATGTTTCAACAAACTCTTTATTTTTTGTTTATTTTGTCAAATCATATATATATTTGTACATCTCGTATGTTTCCGAAAAATGGGTTTTTCTTTTTACTTTAAAAAAAAACAATACAAGATCAAAATTGATTCTTTTGAAAAAATAAAATAGTTGCAGTTGCCAAAGTTCTTTCGGATTAAGTTTTATCAGAATCTTAAAAAAAGATAATTGAGTGTGTTTTCAATAAATTTCTTTTCTATACGTGTATATTTCTGAAGTATATTCTTTATAAAAAATATTTTTTAATGATAATTAACACATTATTATTAAAACAAACATCAAATCACGCACTTATCAAAAAAATATATCTCCCGTTTTACTTTTGGTAATTTAAAAAATGTCAAAATTATTTAATAATTTTTAAGAATATCGTACATCAATATTTTACAAAGTGTCGAACGGAAATTAAATTTTCTTCAAAAGTTATTTCATTGTATATATACATTTCAAAGCATATATGCCTTCATGAAAAGAAAATTGTATTTATCGGCGTTACTTTTGCATTGAATTTTCAATGTAATAAACGCGCGAAGAATATATTTATAGTTAATAGTGAAAATTTGACCGAAAATGGGAGCCCGTGACAAACGCCGTGACGTTCTTAACGTGATTTGACATTTCGGTGTAAAGACATTGTCAGCAGGGTCCTCCCGAAATTTCAATATCGGAGAGTGTAAGGCATTTAGGGTGTGTACGTGAGCGTTGCTTTGTAGAATATTAGGAGTTTCGGTGTCGCTGAAAACGCTTCCCTAAGAATGACAGCTGCCGTGTCTCACGGTAATCTCCGCGCCGAGCAACTTGATACCTATCCCTGAGACGCGGTATGGACCTCAAGGGAGAGATGCGAATCCCCCATTTGCATTCCCTAAAGCCACCTCTACTCACACGTCTCTGCTATCTCCATCTCTCTCTCTCTTTCTCTCTCTCTCTCTTTGTCTTAAAACGCCTCTTACAAGCTTGCCTTACAGTATGTGCATGAACTTCGTACACGCGCGTCTTGCGTACATAAACTGACGAGTATTCGCACGCGAACTTGTTTGATTAACACACAAGTTTTGGTATTTCGATATTATTGTATACTTTTTCCCTGCTATGTATAATAGTCTCCATTTTGAAGCTTTTAACCGAAGCATAACACTCTATCCGCTCATTCTCGATCTTTGTATAAGTTTTAGAAACTTGAATTTTGATGGAAATTGATATTTTGATCCGGGTTGCTCGAGAATATTTTGCAATTTTTTTCCAAGTTTGAGATATCCAAGATTTTAGCTTATAATATACTTCGGTTGTTTTTGTTGTACCATAGTTTGATAACATCGAACTTTATACATTGATATATGGATCGTTTTACTAGTTCTTCAGTTTTTTATACGTAAATAATTTTATACAAAGAATTTATTCTCTCATCTCGTGGAATCAGTTTGAAGATTATGAAGCATATGTAGTGACTTCGATTTCTAACATGATTAGAATCAGGTATCATGTTTTGAATGGAAAAATATGATAAGATTTCAAACTTTTACGTTCTATATAATCTTTATAAAGAGAAATGAGGAAAAAAGGACTTAGATCATGAAATAATACCAGCAATTTAATATAAATTCTATATATATAAATTCAAGATTCCTCAACACCCTTTTGTGTATATATCTTTTATATATTTTCAAGAAAATTTAAGCTTTCAATAAAAACATGTCTTGCAATAATCGAGACGATCAAAATTGTTATCTATATTTTTTCCAAATCTTTAAATCATATATGTACTTCTATTTCTATTATTTTTTTTTAAATTTTGTAACAAAAGATATAAAAAGAACGATTTTAAAAATGCTTATTCGATTTAATATTTGATAAAAAAGTATCCTAAGATTTCATATAATCACAGATAGAGGTTTCATTGAGGCATTTTCATCAAATATTTATGTAAAGCATTATAAGAGCGTGAAGAGAATCTTGAAACGACAAGAGTTTAACACGTTACAAGATTGTAAATAAAAATGAATCAGGAAGGAAAAAAATAGCTTAGGTATAACGAGGTCGAGAATGTATGATTGAGGTAAGAGCGAAGACGATGAGTTACGTCGCTTGAGAAAACACGCAAGGCGTAAAATGTCGAAGCACCGAGCCGAGAGCATACAAAGGGATGGATATAATGAGAAAGGGAAGAAAAAGGAACAGTGCGGAGTTGAAAGGAAAGGACGCTTGCGCGGGGCGATGCAAGGATTGTGAATAAGTCAAGAAAGTATCGGGAACTGGTGAAAAATGCTCACAAAGGCTCGTCGTTTGTGACGAGGAGAAAAAAAAATCGGGCATCGAGCCGAAATACGCATCGTCGAATTCGCATTTCATGAATTTTTCAAAAGCAAAGGAAAATAATAATAATAAAAATGCCTTTTGAACCGTCAAAAGTATACAAAATAATTACAAAGGGAAATGAAAGAAATGATTTTAATAAATGAATCTGCACAGAAGATATTTTGATTTAAAGAGGAAAATGAATAAATAAATCAGACAAAAAATATGTCGACAAAGTTTGAAATTTGCCGAAAGTTGGGAAGAGGGAATTTGGCGAAACGATATTTTTCTCGTTGCTTCGTAACAGTTGATACATTAAGAAGAATTACTTGGGGAGAGAGTGAGGAGGCAAGAAAGAGCGAAGGAAGGACTGTGTGTCTAAGAAAATTCTTGCTGTTTCGGTCGTTGGGCGGGAGCAACGAGGAGGAAAGTTTTTAATTAAATTTGAGGATAGCGGCGTCCAGCTCGGACGTCCCGCATCGTTTTGAAAGCAAATGGAGCCCCCGCGCTTGTAGGGTCGAGTGAGGGACAAGTGAAAGAGCAGCACCATCGCTTTCATCATATCCTTTTTCTTCGTCTCACCGTCGACGAAAACTCCTTCTTATTCCCCCGGGATTAAATTATCGCAGGTGTCGCTCTTTTTTTAAGACTCTCGTATACGTTGTCCGAAATTAGTAGTTTTCGCGAATAATCCCCGAGACTCGCTAATTTTTCAAAGAGACAAAAAACTATTCTCAAGATTAAAACAAAAATCAAACAGACTTTCCAAAATTATTTGTTGTTTCAACAAATAACCCGGGACTTTATGTAATATCTCAAAAAGACAAAATAACTATTTTTCCATTATTTTGGAAAACAAATCAAAAATAGATTATTTTTGAAATAATCCTCGAGACTCGCTAATATTTTTCAAAGAGACAAGAAATTATTTCCATAACTGAAACAAAAATCAAACACACTTTCCAAAATTATTTAACGTCTCAATAAATAACCCGACACTTTATGTAATTTCTCAAAGTGACAAACAAAAATTGTTTTTTTCCTAATTAAAAAAAAATCATAAATAGATTATTTTTTAAAGTAATTAGTCGTGATGAATAACCCAAGACTTATTAATTCTCCGACGAGACAGTAAATTGGTTCAATAGGAAAAAATTATGTGAGAATAAAGATGAATTCGTTAATAAAAATTCATGAGAACAAGTTAAATTTGGAATTTCACAAAATGAATCACGCGCCGAAAAAAAAAAACAATTAATTATTGTTTCAAGGAAATTTCTTGACTGGCGAAAGAAATGGAAAAAATGCGAATAATTTAACGGTAACGAGATTATTAGAAGAGGGGCCTCGTCGTGTATTTCGTTATTGCGAGTTCGTCCGCGCACGTCGCGCGCGATGCGAGAATATTCATTAAAAAGACAGCGCGAAATGTGGCGGAGATCCAATCTCGGCGCGTACACACTTTTGCCTCGCGCTTGTCTCTCTTCCCCTCAAAAACGCTCGCAACTTCCGCGAAGATAGGACGCGCACGCTTTTTTTTTCTCATTTGAAGATCGCTCCGCGAACCTGACGAGAAATAGCGACGAACGTATCAACTCGAACGAAGGTCACGTCTCGCGTATTTTTACGTACGCGCATTTTTTAATACGTACGCCCGTGAATTCACTCAAGTGCGACAAAAAGCTTCAAAACGTCTAATAATTTTTCACGAAAATCAATATTCATCGTTATTCGATTGTCCTTTTAAATTTAAAAAAATTTATTATCCAATTAATATAGCTCAAACCCTAAGAAAAGAGTATAATAAATTGTATAGTGATTTATTGTCAAGTGATTGTGAAAATCGTTTAAAAAGAGTGCTTAAATTGTAAATTGATATTACAAAATAGCAGTGAAAGAGTTGAATAATTCCTGGCAGCCAAATGACGGTCGAATTTTTAAAATTTGTGAATTTCAAATATACTGTCGTCAACGAAAAAAAAAGTGATACAAAAAATAGTGTATGACAAGTACATTGCGCATGTGTGGTGCTTTTTTTAAGAGACGAGTAGCAACGCGGCTGCTGCGCGGCCCCTTTTTCTTTTTCAACATGTTTGAATTGATATTTTGCAATTCTTCTAGGCGCATATTTCATACAACTTCGCATAATGCGCTCTATTCCGATAAATTGATTATGAGTTTCATGTCTTTTTTAAAATATAATATTTGATCGCAAAATTTTCTGTAGATAACAATAAAAATATTACTTATATGGGGCGTAATCCAAGAATTAAGGGGTTTCGATAGTTATAACGAAATAATAAAAATTCGTTCAAATTTGGAGAGGATATTCTTTCATATGAAATGCGTAAACACGAATTTTTTCAGAATTTTTTCGTCTAATTATTTTCCGAACAATTGAACCATGAAATAGCGATTTTTAGATAATATAGATATACTTTCCGTGTATAATAATGTAACTTCAACACTTGATTACTCGAAAACAATGTAGACGATTTTTTTTCTGAATTTATATAAATTTGTTTAGTGGCAAAGAACGTTCTTTCAAATTTTTGTTTTCATTTATTATCGCCAAGGCTATCGAAACCCCTTAAGAGGATTCACCACGTAAAAATTGCGATATTTATTATTGTTAAAATTCCAATTTTCAGTGCTCTCCTATAAGAGCCCATATTAAATATTGCCATTTTCAATCCTAAATATCTTGAAATCTAGATGGTGAACCTTTTTAAAATTTAGCATAGCTCTTTATTATTGTACTTCAAAGAAGCTTTCAGTTTTTTTTAATCCTGAAATTATCGTTTTTTAAATTATCGTACACACATAGCAAGTACAGGTCACCTTGGATGATCTTGAATTTTGAGTATGCTCGAAACAATTCGCAAAAACTTTTCTTAATAAACTTAAGCTCAAAAGCCACATATAGGATTCGAAGATAAATTGAGATAAAAAGTTTTGATTTGACTGTACCGATATAGAACTACCTTAAAAACGTTGATGAGGTTTGCTTCTATTTTGGCACTCGGCGGCTCATCATGTATAAATGCAAACGGCATTTATAAACGGTCCTGGGGGTTCATCTTCTCGGTCCATCTCCCATTCTCATCATCAAAGTCCGAGGCTCTTGCCAGCTCTACCCCGCGACCGGCTCTTTCCGCACTCTGCAGCATCGGCACTCGACGTTTTTCGTTATCATTCAGAAATAACAAGATGACGCTTGACACCTGCCAGATGCTCTGAGAAACGTCGTCTTTTCAACGCGTTCAAACTCCGAACGAGACTGGCTCGCCCGGAGACCGAGATTCCGCTCGGAGATTGTCCTTTATCGATCCTCGCGCACACGTTTTACACTCTTTTGACGGAAATTCACGGTTTCGCCGAGCGCGGAATGAATTTTTCGCTATATTATGTGAGATAGATCGAAAAAGGGACATTTTTTAAAAATATGCTCTCGTGAATGAAAAATATTGACGTAAATAAAATATCATCGACGATCTTGACGGTTCATCTTCGCTTTGACTTTTTGCCAAAATTCATAGTGCACCGAGAGAAAAGACTGTGCTTATTTTTTAATAAATTTTTTTATAAAAATGATTGATTGACAACGTTCTCAAGAACTTGAAATAACGTCAAACGAATTTTGGCATGAATTTTATAAATTTTTGAATATTAAGTAAAAGAATTTTATTATTTAATTTTATATTTTATTCTTTGAAAAAAAACCAACTGTGCTTATTTTGTACTAAATTTGTTTTAAAAAAACATTTATAAAGTTCTCAAGAGCTTGAAATAACGTCAAACGGGTTTTGACATGAATTTATAAAATATTTGAATAAAGTAAAAGAATTTTATTATTTCTATTCTTGAAAAAAAAATCTGGGTCTTTTGTCTCGTCGACAGTTATCGATCGTTGAAATAGCAATTTTTATCAAATCTTTCAATATTTGACAATCTTATAATATTCGACAAGGGGGAAAAAGAAATAAAGGAAAAACGATGGATTTGGGAAATTTTTGAAACGACCGAATTTCCACGAAGCATTTCATTCACTGCGCGAAATCGACTCATTTTTGGATCTCGTTGCGGTGCGGTGTTGCTAAGCGGGAAACGGTCTGAGAGCTGGCGAAGAGCAGGAAGCGAAGAATAGGGACGGGGGAAGATGGCAACGTAGGTGCAGTCAACCGCAACCGGTGTACGATTATAACCCTCGCCATTCGTCCTATTTATTATTATCACTGTTATTAATTATTATCACTATTTCCAAGCGACGATTATCGAAAGTTTCGAGCTACTGCTATCATTATTATTGTTGCCAAGTGAAAATCGTTAAGTTGGCTGGGCTGCAACGCGACTATTATTAGAAATAACTTTAAACCTATAAATGTGTCATAGAATTAATGAAAGTGCACAGTAACGTATTTTTCAATAACTTATTGACCATTGATTTTTTATATGAGCTTTTTTCAAAAATGTGCAATTTTATCACATAACGAGGCATCATTTTACATGTCTTGACATATTTGTGAGACCAAATAAAAAACCATTTGACGGCTAGACATATTAGACAAGTTTTATTTATCTTTTTAATTAATTATCAACAATACTTGTGAATTATTGAAAAAGTCAAGTTACCCAGATCATTATCAGAAAGTATGTAGTTTTCAATTAGACGAATAAACTGTCAATGCTAGATGATATGTCGATCAAATCAACTGATCAACTTCCAATCATGTATTCATCTCTATAGCACACCATTTATTATTTAAAAAATTGAAAAAAAATAACATGGACAACAATTTTTTCGAGAGGATGATCAATTGGTTATTAAGCACTAGCAAGATAACCTAGAAGTACATTATTTGCATTGATTCGTTATTATTAGTCATCATTAAATGTTTCAGTTTATCATTGAAAAGCCATTTGAAGTTTTAGAATTTTTTTAAATCGTAACATATGTTACATAAATATTTTCAATAGTGATATTCGTTATCATTGCTAGTTGATATCAGTTTGACTTTAAATGAGTTCACCAGGGATTACAACATGATCAAATTATTTTCAGAATTATCGCTATGCATTTGTCGTAAAAGATGTTTGGTTACAGTTGCAACTACCATTGGTTATTAACCAAGAAAACATTCATTCTGTTGGCAAGTGAATGTTATTACCAGAAGTTCTGTGTCCACAAATAATACGGTGCCCAAGAGAACCATCAAAGGTTGTAACCTATTAATAGGGTTATATAACATTGTTTGTCTTTATTGGAAAATTTATGTTTGAAGCAGTATTGATGATAGTTATAAAGTTAGTTAACACCTGATATAGTTGTTTAAAGCGGTTGAAAACAATATTACCACCATACGTTGATTTTTATAAGACATAAGTGATAGCTGTCAGAACTGTTAATCAAGTGGTGTAATTATATTATAAAAATAAATAAATATTGGTTTCAATTACAAATTGACAACTATAACAATTACTCTGATATAAAAACTACATCGATGTATTTTCGTGTTGCATGACTATATTAAAATCATTTCGACATTTATTCACTTTCTAAAATTCGGAATTTCAGCACTATACTGATGACAATGACCGTCCCAGAAAAAAATGTTTGCCAATGCTGGCCCGACAGTCAACGTCAAAAATATCTTCTGCTGTCAAATGTCCTGGTGAAATGCCCTTATAACAAATATATTTGTTTTCGATTGATTTTTGTCGACGAGTATATGAAAGGTATGAAAAATGCAGAGTTACCATTGCCACTGTCGTCATGAAATAATTATCGAGAAAGGATCAGAGCGACGGATCCGCGGATAAAATAAAGTTCGCGGGCTGTCCGGGTTCGGTGAGTGCATTCATATATATCCGTAGAGACAGCTCCGATCGATAGATGAATGGCTCGACGTCATCGCGTGTCTATTCAGTTGGCCCTGTCGTCAGGCCAACACGCGGCTTTTCAAGTTGGAGAAGAGAAAGAGAAACGCACGGAGAACGCGCCGAGGAGAAAGCTGGAGAGTCAAATACGAACGAGAAGAGAGAGAAACAGGGACAAAAACGACGCGAAGGTGAAAAAAAAAACTGAAGCATCGGTTTCAAGACATTTGGCTGGATGTGAGCGAGAAATCGGCACGTCCGTGTGGCACGTAGTCGTCAGCAGGTGCACGCGGAGCCTTATTCACCGGATTTAACGAAAACGATGAAGCGAGCGCCGGGAAAAGCGGAAAGGAGGAGGAAAATGACGGAGAGGAAAGGTAGACGAAGTTGTCCTAGAGAATAAAAGGCTCACGTGGAAACGAGAGGGGCCGGAGACGACGAGCGATTGCGAATCGCTGCGCGCAGGCGTGTATCTACCCGGCAACCGGCAAATAAAATATTAACGCTGGCTCAACGCTGACGAGCTTTCCCTACGAAATCAACATATATATTCTCTTTTTTATTCCTACTTTTTCGATACTTCTTCTCGCTGTGTCTTTTACGTCTTTAGTTTCTTTCATGTAATTTGCACGTTCTTCTTTTTTTCGTTTTCGTCTTTACACACCGGCTCGCGTTTACTTTTTTTGCATTTGTGCCTTTTCGTCTCTTGGTACGTTTACGTGGACTCGCAGCCAGACTTTATTTGCTCGTTTTTATTAAAAATAAAATTCTCTTTACTATGCCCTCTGACTCGACGAACTAGAATATTCTACGTGGCACGCTCAACAACGTCCAATTTAAACAAAAGAAAGTGCATTATAGTGTTTAAAGTTCTTGGACTAACTGGATTTTATTGTCTCTTGATGTACTTTTAGAAAAAAGAAAAGCACAGGAATAAAATGTTTCGATTTCTATTGATATTCGATTTTAAAAAATCGCATAGAAAACATTATACTCGTTAGCAATACAAAATATTGCATGACACGTTTTGATACGACATATGTCACAATATTTGCATATTTTCTTGTTTTTTTACTTTTTTTCGAAGATCAAAATATATATATTAATGGAAATGTTATCCGAGCCCATTTCGCGAGCCACCGTTCGAAAATTCTCTTTTTAAAGAATATCTACGATGTTCTCGATCTCGTTCGTTATTAATGAAAAAAGTGCTCACTGTGTCCGCGTGGGTGTTGACGTTTCGCCGGCACGAAGTGCGTACACCGACAGAACATAAATCATTTAAATATTCCGGGATGCAAATCCGAAGATATAAATCGCTCCGAAGCGTGGGCGAAACACGGGCACACGTATACCGTCGACTATTTTAAAGGTTTTTTTGTTTCAATTTATTTTGTAATGTCTTTCGTTGCCAAATTTCTGAATTTGGGCAACGAAATTAATTTTTTTTTTGACTGCACATAAAACATACTGTATTTTTTCCAATCAGGTGGAAAATTAGAGGGAAATAAATCGAAATAAAAACAAAATTAAAACAGATCAACATCATTGAGTTTTTAATGATTATTCCGAGTCTTGTTTTATTGTTCGAGTTTTATCGCTCGTCTCTCGTGCTCTCCTTTTCTCGCTCGATCGTGCACGCAACGTGATACGTAACTATAGACCTTCATTAATTAAAATTCGAACACGTAACTCGTTGCGAATTCATTTCCCGAGAGGCAGAGAGGGAGAAAGAGAGACGAGAAAAAAAAACGCGTTATCTATTTCACTCATTAGCATTTTTGACTCTGCTCAATTTTTCCCTACTTTTCTCATTTTCTTGCAATTCGCGTTCTTTAATAAAACAGGCACCACGCTCGTTATCGGTACATCCCGAACGAGCTCGCAACAAACGTTCTATCTCGTCGCGTCATCAAATCATTGTAAATCATTGTTAATGTTTCACAAGACCACAACGTACGCTGCTCTCTTCATTCAAAATTCATTTCGATACATAATAATTTTATATACAGGAAAATTTGGACTCACCGAAATTTTTTTGGGTGTCGAACCGCTCGTCTGTAACAAAAGAAATTTTATTTGTTAATGCGTATGAAATAATGTTTACTTCGGAGTTGCTGGGTGTTGAAAGATTTTTTTTTCTATGATTAATTTATAATTAAGCTCATAATTTCTCATAAATATTTAGATTTACGCAGGCGCTGAAAATTAAAATTTGTTAAAAATTTTCATTATTTTGTTAAATAACAAAAATATAATTTTCTAATACAAATATCTCTTTATTAATGCTACAACTATTATTTGTTTTTAATATTAATAAAATGTATTCAATATACTTGTATTTTTTTATTTAATCAATTTATCAATCAATTTTATTCGTACTAAATTTTTTAATCTCTTTGTATGAAATTCACCATTACTACAATATATCGTAGACAATATATTATAAATAATAATTCACCATGACGATGGAATATTATTTAACTTATTATTATATTCTACATAATAATACATGAAAATGTGAGCGATTTTTCGTGTCTTCAAAACGAGTGCAATAGATTATTAAGAAATGTACTATTGTAAATCCGTGCGGGAGGAAAATCTCGCTTTTTGCTCAAAGAAGCGCTCTCGATATATGCATACATCATGAGCAGAGCCGCGCTCGAAAGATCTTTTGAACGATGGAGCCAGTTTTTCCTTTGTGCTTTCATTCTGTATAACTTGTATACCCTGCGTACTTACTTTCGGTACATAAAAGATTTTTGCACTCTTACGCAAACATATAGTAATATCGAAAAATCTTTAAAAATCTATAGTTATTTGCATATTTAAAACACTTCAAGAAAAAAGTATGATATAGTATATTAGAATTTACTATAAATTGACAACTGAGTACTGATTATGTTAAAAATAAATATACTATATTTTTGCAGTAAAATTAAATGTATTTTAAGTTTAGATTACGAATGCGCTCAAATCTAACAATTTTCCAAGGATCTAATTACTATATGAATACATAATTACATAATAATTATAGTACCATCATTACTGTTAAGATCTACCGTAAACAGCTTTTTTGTCAGTGCACCTTTTCAATATTTCACATCGAATGAAACGTCAAAATCAATTAATTTATTCATAATAATTAACATTTTTACTGATCATGCGTATGTCCTTAAAAATAAAAACAGTTCATAAATATTTTTCACAAATTTTCCAAAGATACCCGTTTTTTTTTGTAAAATTTCAAAGTTGTAACTTTTTTAAAAATTTAGTTATTATTTTTATTCTTGTTTTACTAAAAGGATGGATATATCTTGCAATTAGTAGCAGTTGAGTTTTCGTAAAATTGCGGACTCAAAGGCCCGAGAAGGACGATTTTTTTTTCAAAGCAATCAAAAGACCGCTTGTCAATAGCGAATTCTCTAAATATATATATGTTGAGAATATATTGCTAAAAAAAAACTTAGAAAAATAACCAAGCGAAAAAATTCCCGATGAAAAAACCAAAAAAACTAACCGTTTTCGATAAAAAAAAAAGAAACAGATTTTTCGCCTTATCACAATTGAACTCATTCGTCCTCTTTTCATTTCGTCTACTTCAATATTCGTATATATATATATATATTTATGCACTGTATATATACACACTGTCCATAGCACACTCCGTTTTCATCGAGAACTTCCATGTTTCATATTACTCTCTTTTGCTCGCTTACGCACGCCCTCTTTGCTTCGGCCTTTTAAACCAAAATGGTTTGCTACGTCATCGCCGTCTCGACGTTTGGTCAGCAGGTTTTATTCGTTTTGTGTTAGAGCCTTGGAAAAATGTTGCTCAACACAGCTCGAGATTTTCACTTCAAAAACGCATTTCAGATCTGTATGAATTGAAGTCTTTTGATTAAAGTCTTTTGATTTTTTTTTCGTCTACTCTGACGAAGCGACGTATTACAGCGGAAGCATGACAGAGGAAAGAGGAAGTATGAAGAGAAAAGCTTCGAAGATGCGGAAAAGCGCAGAAACTTGGCATCTCGTCTCCCTCTTTCCTCTCGAACTTTGTAAATTTTAAGTGCTCGCTGCTGATGTCCATCTTTGAAGTTCCGAGACAAATTTTTGTTTGCCTGTCCACGTGTGCGCTCTCGCGGTAAAAAAAGCATGGAAAAAGCCTCGGAGCTAGTGCCAGGTCAACTCGAGATAAAATCTCTTGTACTTCCGGCTTCGAGAGCACCAGTTTTTCCAGTCTTTTCGCTCTTACACTTTCCTCAGATGTTACAGCGATTTTTGTTAAAACGAGCCACAAAACGTCACCAGTAATCACGGGAAAAGCTGGAGGGCATCGAGCTTTCGAAATATCAACTTCAAAGCGAAGGGTCTAGACTTTTCAACAACGTCGAAAAATCATCGTAGAGATAGTTTATTTTGGTTGTAATACACAGTGCTCATTAAAAAAATTCCTGAATTAATTGTATATAAAATCTATAACTTGCGTTACTTGCTGTCTGGCGTGCACTAAAAAAAATTTTTAGTGAAATTTTGTTGATTCAACAAAGTTTTGGTTTAATCAACCGATATTTTATTGATTCAATAAAATTTTGGTTTAATCAACTGAAATTTTGTTGATTCAACCAACATTTTTTCTCAGTGTGTGATATCAACCCTTATTTACCCAGAGTTTAAATTCCAGCGTTGTAATGTCTGACAGCAGCATAAATATGTTTATACTGAGGTACAATTTTCACGATGAAATAAAGTACATAATTATGATTTAAAATGGAAAAAATTAATTCGAAACCATTCGAATCGTTTAAAACCATGTATGATGATGATAATATAAGAATGTATGGGACAGACGATCCCAATGAAAAGCAAATTCTTGACGTTAAATTCGTAAAAACCAGACTCTGGCTTTTGCTAAAAAGTTGCCAATTTTTGGAGTCTTACTTTCACTATCAATTGGCAACTTGAGCATGTTTTAAAAATAATTTAAACATTTTTTTTATTATTTAAACAGTTAAATAATAAAATTTAGTAAAAAGTTTTTAAATTACTGTTTATAGAAAATGAAAACTACTACGAATATACAGAAAAAAATTTACAAGAGTCTCATATTATTAAATTTGTATTCAATGCAAATTTATGAATTTTTCATAAGAAGCAATGTTACACACTTCAGCAACTTTGGAATTTGATAACTCTTAATGAAATTTTTTCATGTGCTTAAAAACAGAATACCAACAATTTATCAAATTCTCATATCTTAAAAAATATTGCTCATACATTCTCAAGTCAAAGCAAAATTTTCGAGTGATATCCGCTGTTTAACGATGGTCAACAGTTCTTGGACGATCCGCGAGAGGCGCCCTTTGACCTCGACTCACGGAATTATCCATAACGAATTAGTATCCCCAAGCCAAATATTGAACTCAGTATTCTACAAAGATGTTCTAGATCGACTTTTGAAGTGGATTTGACGCTTAAGAATGAAATCTTAATAGGAAATCATTATAGGTTACTTTTGCACAATAACGATGTGTCAGCTCATTATCAATTCAGGTATCATAAGATAATTAGGTTGATGGCTAATAAATAATGAGCAATATACATGACTCTATGTTTGTATTTAGTTAATTAACAATCAACTATTAATTGTTGACAATATACATAATTACTAACGTGAATGATCACGACTCACTCTTTATATACTCTCTATACCAAAGAACGATCTCGACCTTAAATTTTTAGAAAATAAAAACTGAAACGTTCATTACTTATTAGCCAACTCAATACCATGTTCACAAATATAGTTCATAACAAATGTTCAAGCTGAGAAATCCCTTATGAACTCATCATGAACAATTTTTTTTTCACGAGCTATGAATAACTTAGAGATCATCATAAAAAATGTAATGGGGTATTCAAGTTTCTAGAGTCTTGTGGAAAAACCAGCAGAAAAATTATGTACCCAAGGGAAATGTCTAGTGGAAAAGAAGTATTTAAAAAATCCGGGAAGCTCTGTAGAGCCGTGCATGCGGAGTTCGGGAAGGAAGAAGGAAGCGGTAGGCTTCTTCGGATTCGGGAGACTCGGATGCTCGCAGAAGAGATCCATTATTCAGGAATAGGAGCGGAACATCACGACGTAAGCCCTGGGATGTAACCATTGTTCTTCCTTCCTCTCTCTCTCTCTCTCTCTCTCTCTTTCTCTCTCTCTCTCTTCACCGATATACCTCTCTTTCTCTCTAAATACAGAAGCGAAGCGTAAATCTTTCCTCGTCCGTCTCGAAACTCTGCCTACCCCTTTCTTGTTACCAAAATTGTTGGATTTTCATCAAAGTGCATGTAGCGGGTTACACACGCTGTAAGCTTTTCCTTCAAATATTTACGTATCCCCGTACATACGTAAATACATAATATATTACATATTCGAGCAGCGCAGTATGAATAATGAGCCTGAGCAAAATTGGCTCCGCTCTATCACAATTGCGAATAAATTATGCAACGTTTGACGAGGATAATATTCAGTCTCCCGAGACGCTTGTTCTTTCAATATTTCATTTGTCCGGCTAATTAGGGCTCGAACACGTGCGCGAGACGAAGAGACGACTCACGGCTTAGTCGATTGAAAACGAACGAGCCTGTGTCACGTTTCAGAGGTTTTGCGCCTTTCAACATATTTTGCATTTTATTTCGATCATTTTGTTCTCTTGCGTGTTATGTATCATTCTTATTGTATATGTTTTTTTTCATTTTTTTTTAGCAAAATCTCATATCCTGGTCTTCATTCAATATCGAAGTTTCGCGGAATCCATTTGTTCTTCCTCGAGGACCGAATCGCGTGTAGTGGAAAACACGAAAGGGTTGACAAAAGCGACAAAGGGATGATCCGTATCGGGTATGCGCGCACAGTGAGCGCGAGAATCTCGATTTCCTGGATTCTGTAGAGATGGCCCGACGCGATAGCGCGTCCCACAGAAAATCCTGCACAGTCGCGCGCGCCAACATAAATATACCTGTGCGAGAGTATCCATGTATATTACGTGTATATAAATAACGGAGAAGACTAAGGTGCACGCAGCGTACAATACCATCAAAAAGTTTCGAATCGACATGTTTCATTCGACATGTATTCCTGACTAATTGAAGACATCGATCATCGAATCTTGGAATTATAACGGTCAACTTGAATGTCTTGGTTGAATAATCAAAACTTTTGTAAATATTTTCTGTCACATTTAAAACCTGAGTTGTAGCTAGTACAGAATGATAATACTGTAACCTAGTTGCAATACTAGGTTACAATCACTAGCCATGTTGTTTGTAAATATGTTACATGATAGCCTTGCTACAGCCAATGTGGTTAATGTGTTTTATTGCAACTAGGATACTAAATGCAATTAAGCTACATTTGCAATCAACTATAGATGATATGGTTGCAAACCAACTGGTTGGTTACACATGTAAAAACTAAGTAGTCACTACTACAAGGGCAAAATCAAACATCCGAAATCGAAATCAAAATATTCGAGTAGGAATAAATGGATCATACGGTAGAGTCTTTTGAAGACTTCTACCAAACCCTTCACTCTCATGAAGTTTTTAATCAATGTGTCGAATAAACTGGTTGGACAATTTTCAAAATATCTAAAAATCAACCACTTTGACATAATTTGAATACATATCAATATTGTTGATCATCATCAGGAACAAAAATTGTAAAAGATATTTTGATCGACCGAACAATTGTTCCATTATAGTATGCCATAGTAAATTGTACGAAGAGTTGCCAATGCAGCGAAGAAAATATTTAAAGTTTCAGTGAGTGGCGAAAAATCTGATTCTAGCGTGAATGTTCGATAGTAATTTCTCAAGGCTCCAAACTTTTTGGCGATAGTGTAGGGAGGCCGGAATCGCGGAAACCGCATTGGGGGTGGGTATTAAATTTTCAACGGGTGTACACAGCAATCCAGTGCCATATACAGCGGAGCCGCGTTCAGCCGAGCCGCTAGAAAATACGCTTTAAAAGGCGATAACTATAAATAAGGGAGAGCCGTAATTCTCTACGCGCCAGGGAGCCCGAGATTCATGACGCGCGCACGCTCGCCTCTTTTTCTATCCATCTCAACGAGCCGCGTTTCTCTCGCTGGGCCAGCGCCTGTTTTTCACTCTTTGTACATGATACACTTTATATACGAGGATATAGGACACGAGCCATGAGAGTCCCGGGAGAGGATTCGCCAACGACACCGGCCGAATCCACGAAAAACGCCGAAAGCTTCGTACCACCGATTTCAGTCTCTAGAAACGCCGGGTCTCGAAAGCGAATAGCTGCCAAATTGAAATCTTTCTTCACATCGGGATGAAGAAAATGAAATGCGCTGAACTATAGAATCGTTTAACTAGAAAATCGGAATGTAAACTGCCCGGTTGGAAATACCCATTTAAAATTGCACAATAGGATCTGATGATTGAATTTGGATTATTAAAATATAAAATCGAATAGAATTGGAATGAAATCTTGCGAATGGAGAAAAATGGATTTAGAACGTGGATTCGAATTATCAACATTCATTCGTTAATATTTCAATCCATCAGACTTATAAGAATATAACTAGAAAGTTCTATTTCTTCCTCATAAAATTAAAACCGGAATTCAAAAGTTCATAAAAGGCAAAATTAGAGTTATCAAATTCAGCACTGCAGATTCAACAATAAATTAATTGGAGTGGCTAAGTCTGAAGTTTCAAGTGGCAATTGTCCATTTGTTGAATCCAAATTGGGTTTTAAAATAAAAACTATCCAACACGAACCAAAAGAGCTGTTAAAATAGAGGTATGAGGATATTTGATCGGAATCTTATGAGTTTGGGGCACAGGTAGAAGTTCTTGAAAATCTTTCGACCCGTAAGACAGCTGTTCTTTTATTTTCGTTTCTCGATCTTCCACTCGGCCGTTTATTGTGTATTTCTTTTTCACCTCCGAGGAATAGGTTATCGCGCGAATTTGTGCCAGTGTATATATGTGCCCGAAACGTTTCGTATGCAGTCCGGCTAGCCTTCAATTGCTCGCACGGATGGCTCCATTCACCACCGCTGGCCAATCGGCCGTGGCGTAAACATCGATAATGATCGGAAACGCTTTCTCGCTTCCCTCTCCCCGTGCTTCCCACTTCCGGCCTTCCTCTGCCGGGTCGAGTTCCGCCAGCCGGCGAATCAATGGAAAATTCTCAAGAGTCCGAGCTCTCTGAACCTGCCTTCCTTTTTCCTTGGCAGATGTGGATCTTGAACCTGCGTATATCGATTAAAGTGCCTCGACTTTTCCAATTTCTACCTAAACTCCAAAACTTTCAAGTTTTTGCTGATACAAGTAAAAAAATGATCTACATTTCATAAAATGTCAATATCAGAACCATGTCCATAGCGATACAATCTAACACTGAAATCTAAATCTGAAACCCCAGTGTAAAATTTAAAAAACGAGCAGCAAAGCGGACACTTTTTCCTTTTCAACATGTTTGAATTATTCAATTGATTATGAGCTTCATGTCTTTTTTAAAATAGAATATTTGATCGCAAAATTTTCTGTAGATAACAAAAATATTACTTATACGGGGCGCAATCTAAGAATTAACATAGAAAAATTGATCCAAACGTCAATTTTTTGGCTCATTTAATATGAATTCTTGAAAAATAATTAACATTTTTGTTATTTACGGAAAATTCAAAATCAGGTAAAATCGAAAAAAAATTTCAAGAATATTGATCAGTCTCACTGGTTCTCGTGGACCCATGAAAATTTCAATTGGCCATATCATTTCTTTCTCTTCACAAAATCAACTTTATGTGTGATTCTTAAAGTTTTTTGCAAAACAAAGCGAATGGCGCAGAAATCACGTTAATTCATCCATTTTTTAAAAATTATATCCCCTTGAAGATTTTTGAAAAAATGGAAAGGTAACCTTCAAAAATTGTCAAAATTTTTTGAATTTTTTTTTCTCGATTTTAAGACCCTATTTGATTGGAAATTTCCCGTAGATAACGAAAATGTTACTAATTCGGGGGGGGGGGGGAATCAAGAATTCATGCCGAAAAATTGAAAAAACTGATCCGAATATCAGTTTTTTGACTCATTCAACATGAATTCTTAAATTTCGCCCCGAATAGTTATCATTTTTGTTATATACGGAAAATTTTCGATCGAATAGACTCTTAAAATCGAAATAAAAATTTCAAGATATTCGGTGAGTCACACTGTGTCTTGTGGATCCATAAAACTTTTAATTTGCAATGCCATACCTTTCTATTGACGAAATCAGCTTTATTAAGAGTGATTCATTCAGAGACGATGCGAATCTCCCTAATTATCTGCTCAATATGTTCCGTGGGCCTTGCACTTTATTCACCACTTTGTTCACCACACCATACAAAACTCAATATTTTTTCTCTTTTTTTTAATGAAGTTAAAATCGGACCATGGAATATTATATGGGTAAATGAAAATATATAGTACTAATAAATTATGATAAAAAATCTAATTATTCGAAGCAAAACCACTATAAAAAAACTGTTCGAGCGAATTTAAAAGATGGCATACACGTTTAATGTAACAGAAATATTATGTAGAACAAAATAGCAGGATCGAGATTATTTGCATCAATTAGACAGCACTTTCATCCACACTGACATTTTTTGAAGTATTATAAATTTGAAACACTATTTTGTACGATTGAAAATAACGCTGACACTCAATTGAACTTGTCAAATTGCAACGAAATGTTTTTCGGTAACGAACTACCTTGTAAGACCCGACACGTCTTACCCCGACACTATCTACCGGACTACTGATTCAAAATCCAGTCGAAAATTCAAGTAATTAACATCTTAATCGGTTTTTCCCTCGACCTCGACCGATCACCATGGAAACAATAACAGAGGGATTATCGAAAATTTGAAAATTTTTTTCCTCGTTACGCTCGACTAATTTTCCCTTTTTTTTTTAATGTTTACGATCCCCGAACTATTCAGGTATATTTGTCCAGGTATATTTGATATAAATAGTAGAAAATTTTGTTGCAAGTTTTTCTAACAAGTTATAATAAAAATGAGCTGAGAAAATTTAGCGTGTGTTCGAGGATCTCCAGCCTGATTTTTCGAGAATCGAAAATAGAAAGATCTCAAAATTTCAAGTGGCGATATATTTTCGTGTCTTCGACGATATCTACTTGATGATGTATAATTTTTGAAAATTTTTGCAAGACGAAATTAATGATTTTAACATCAAGGTAATTATTTCTAAAGCAACGCCCGTAAAATTTTTTTTTTAATGAGTCAAGATTAGGCAAAAGTCAATGTGCTCCGCATAATGCGCTCTATTCCGATTAATCGATAAGAGGCCTCACGTCTTTTTTAATATAAGAAAATGTTAACTGCATTAAAATATTAAATTATTGTTTTATTATTATTATTTTTTTATGAATCGAGCGCAATCATTCTTAGTCGTTCAGACTCTGCGAATCGACTTTACGGAACGTTAAATTGATCGATAAGCCAAAAAAGTGAAAAAAATGTTGCACAATAGAGGTTTTTTTTGCTACTCGGGATACGGAAAAATTCTGACGACCCTGTAGCTGTCACGGGGACGAAGCGAAACTGCAGTAATGGCGACGGCGCATCGTTTTTCGATCTTTTCGCTTCTCGGTTATGAATCATGGATAAGTGTATATAGAAAAGCGATATATCTGTGACTCGGGTATAGATTTTTAATGGAGAGGAAAAGGGAAAAAATGCGGCTCGAGGCGAAAAGGCGCCGAGTTCCTGAGCCAATGATTCGATAAATAATCTATGATAGATGTCTTCTTCCTTGTAAATACGCTCGCTCGGTGGATCTTCCACACAAATGGCCACGCATTCAGCCACGACCCTGGGAAAAAAATTCTATCGGGACGTCTGAGAAATTTACATAGTGCCAAAAAAAACCAACATTATTTGAAAAAATAAAAATGTGAATCACAAACTATTCAAATGGAATTTATAAAATATAATGAGAAAGCATTAAATAGTTAGGTTTTAAGTTTGAGTAAAAGTAAATATACTCTAAACTTGAAATTTTGAGGAATTTTCAGCAAAAAATTTATAAAGAATGCGAATTAAATTTTTTTAAATATTATTGAATACAGAGATATATCAATTTATGCGTGGAGAACAATTTGGAGAATGTTATTAGTTAGATTATGAAGGGAAATTCTCGAGGAAGTAAGCTACAAAAGAGGTTTAAATAAAAAAAAGATCGTATTTGGACTTTTTTACGAGATATTCGTCAAAGCTTCAATTTTCGCGATCGTTCCGCTCGACGAGAAGATTCACCGCGGTATTAATCTTGTGCCTTTGATCCTCCATCGACCGAAATTAGAAATTCCTTTGGAAATGCCAGGCATCGCCGATGGAGCACCTCTCCCTTCTCTTTCTCCTTCCGTCTTGTCTCCTGCCATGCTTAATTGACACTTTGTCGCAGTTCGGTTGCGGGACAAAGCTGTTTGTCAAAATCTGCATCAGTCTCTCGCTAACGGTTAACTCATAAAATCCCGATTATTAAAAAAAGCTCTTTCCTCAATTAAGGATGTATGAGCGATATTTTCAAAAATATGAGAATTTTATAAATTTTTGATATATATATTTTTTTAAGCATATGAAAAAATATTGTGCCAACTTTGAAATCATTTTACTGAATGGTTTAACAGTTATCAAACTCTACAATTGTTGAGATTTAACATTGCTTCTTATTATAGAAAAGTTGTAAATTTTTACTAAATATAAATTTTTAAATATGAGATTCTTGTGAATTTTTTTACATCTTCGAAGTCGTTTTTATTTTATATAGACTTTAAGGTATTTCTTGCACATAGGAACGGATTTCGCAGGGGCTAAACGAGGACCATTATCAAACTTTTTTTAAAAATTATTAACACGATTATTAAATTACATAAAAATAATTAAAGGTTGATAATTATAGATATTACACTCAATTATATAGAATTAAATATGATTTTATGTTTATTTTCCAATTGTTATAAAATTACATTTTTGAAGTTATACACGGGCTCCGATGAGTTTCAAATCGAAATAAATTCTTTCAAATGTTCGATGGCCCTAGCGATAAATAAGTTCTGTTAAAATCTATCCATACTATAATTTATATCCTTTATTTGAAGATAATAAAGATGTAAATTTTTCAATAGAAGTTGTGGAGAATCGATTCTTCCATTAACACCTATGCTAAAAATCGTAATTTCAAAAAAAAAAAATTCTCTGTTAAAACCTCGATAATCTATATTTTTTTACAAAACCTGTTTAAAAAAAATTAGTCCAATCTAAAGATATTTATCACTATGTAAGAAATACCTTAAAAACGTTTAACTAACATTTTTTTAAAATTTAAATGTTTAAACAATAAAAAATGTTTAAATAATTATTAAAATACGCTCCAGTGACTAATTAATGGTCAATTAAAACTCAAAAAATTAGAAACTTTTTAGCAAAAGCCAGAGTCTAGATTTAACAAAAATTTAACGTCAAAAATTTACTTTTTGCTGAAATTATCAGTCCCATATACATCCTTAAAATACAAAAAGGAACATTCAGTACAAAAAAAAATAATTTCAATTTAATAACTTAATGTTTAAAAAAAGATTAAACTTTTGACATCATTTTTTATGAACGATTCATGACGTTTTTAATCGCTATCGTATGAAAAATATTATTTCGTGGAAATTTCTTATAACGAGAGCGGATATCGCTCAAAGAGATTGCATAATGCGCTGAAGAGTTTTCCAGACGTAAGACGTTAGTCTGACGAGTTTGATACCGTCGATAAGGAGGTACGAGGATCGATGTCCTCCCCGAGAACCGCTTGGAGGCTTTTCATACTCGTTTGACGTTCACCGAGTCGAAATTTCGCGAAGGTATGAGAATAAGGAACAAAAACTTGGCATCGTTAACGAGAGGACGATGACGCCGGGATCGGGGATAATACGAGACGCTCGTCGTTATGTCACAAAGCTTTGAGCCTTCCGTATTAATTTAACGTCCACCTCAGAGGATTTTCTCTCCCGTATAACGAGCGCTCAAGAATTTTAACCTTTTCTTTATCACCGTACATCACTTTTGGTTTTCGAGATGTCTTGTAAAATTGGTAAATACTTTCGGAAAATTGATAACTTTTGAGAAAGCTTTAACTTCAGAGCAATTATGATTATAAAAAAATAACTGTATACAAAATTAAATATAAATAGAACAATTATAAAAATATTTAAATTGAGAAAAAGTATTATTTTATTTGATTTTTTTCATACAATGATCGAGACTCATTAATTCCTGTTCATGCTAGTCAGAAGAATGATTTTTTAAACTATACTTTTAACACTTAGAAAAATTGGTCACGATGTTGAACGTGTACAAAAAGATTCACCTCAATGAACTGCATTTTCATGCAAAACGTCTATAAAAAGTGTCCCTTTTATTCAAAAATTGATTTTTGAAAATAGAGACATGAAATCGTGTTCTCGCGTATCAATTAAGCGTTAAAAATTGAATTATCAATCGTCAATATCTTCGTTAAAAATTCTGCAAGCGTATACATATGTTTTTAAATGGAGATTTTATTGTAGCTGGCATTTTTTTCAATCATTTCATTCCAGGAAAATATAAACTTTTGATGGACGTCCTAAATCGGAATATATTCTTTCCAATAAACAATAAAAAAATAGTACGTGAAACCTTTTTTCTTATGCAAAAAATTGATGGATAAAAAGAAATGAAAATAAATTTCAATGTGTGTGCTTGAATAAATAAATAAAAAAACAATTTTTTTCAACGATAAATGTCATTTTTGAATTCGTTGCTGTCGGGTTTTTTATTTCATTCGGCTATTCAACGTTATCCGAGGCGAAGCCCTTTCTCTCCGTTTCGGGGATGAAGATCGTATTTTTGGCGGACAAGGGTCATTCCTGGCTCTCGGTGGCCCTCTAGAATCGAATACAGCGGCTTTGGACAATAATGACAGTAACAAACGCGTCAGAATCTCGGATATACGGGGGATATATTTTCGACACTTTTTCTCGTCTCTTTTCGGGCCATTGTTCGGGGCGTACCCGACGCATCTCCCGCGCCGAATTTTTCCTCCCTTTTTCCCGTCGGGGACCTGCAGCGTTCCGCGCACGAAACCGAGAAACCGGCGTGTGACAGCTCGCCCAAAAAATTCGCATGGAAAATATCCCCTTTCCGGTATAATCGCGCGGCTCCCCTTTGTATCCAAGACTTTCCGCTATCTCTTGACGCTTTTTATCCCCTCCTGCGCTTCATTCTTCTCTCGGACTTTTGCGTTTTACCCTCTTCACCGTTTCGGACACCCATTCTACGCTTTTCGCCGTGAACATTCTATTTTTTACGTTCCGACCGTGTCCGACACTGTCAATTCGACAGCCGCACCGAACATGTCGCGTATCTACATTCATTTTCGAGTACGAAAACAAATATATAAATATGAGAGAAAATTTATTTTTTTATTAAAAATGTTTATAGTTTTTTTTCATCAATTATGATTGAAAAAAATTACTCGTTACCAACAGTAAAATTATAATGTGATTGTTCAGTTCTTCGACACGATTGTGTTTCTTTTGATTATTTTTTAAAGGTCTCTTTAACTCGCAAGGGTTGTCCAGTCATGGACTTTTCGAAATTCAAAAATGCGCCAATATTTCTATAAATAGATTAGAAAAACCCTCAGAAATTAAATGCTAGAAGAAAATAACTGTTGCGCACACTCTTCTTTTGAAAAAATAAATAATATCTTTGTTGCAAATTGATTCAAGAATGACATACTTAAAATTGAAGGTTATCCAAGGTGACCAAAATGTTGCACAATTGTACTATAAAGAAACTTTCCCATGTTGAAAATGCACAGAATAATAAAATTTGGACTCAATCTTCGTATATTTAATATCATTTTTTAATTTACATAAAGTTTTTTTAGAAATAAATTCAACAAAAAGTGACATGTGTATATCTGTCTCTTTGTGCATGATTTTTGATTGACGCATTTTCTCGTAAAAAATAATAGCGAAAGCCTCGGGGTGTCTTGCGGAGAGGTCGGGAACGCCGGAGACGAAGGTATAAATCCCGCAGACTCGTTTCTCATCCCTCTCAAAAAAATTGCGTGGAAAATCCATACTCGTTTCGATTTCGTTTCCATCTCAAAAATCCCGTTTTTTCCCGAACAAACGGAGCTCGCTCGAGTTTTTTTTTTCTCGAGCGAAAATCCGCCCTCTCTTTTCTCTTTTACCTTCTCACCGTCTCTCTTTATCGCGCGCGTCGATCGACGATCGGGTTTCCGGGTTACCGAACGAAAGTCCGGGCGGATCGAACGTGACACGCGGCTCTTGGCTCATTGTCCGGGGCCGCATTCATTCTTGTAACGTTTGAGTGACGGATCAAACGATCCGGATTGGCTCGAACGAGCCCACCAGCCAGCGGGGGAAGAAAAAAATATTAGTTCACAATGGAGCATGAAATAAACAGTGTTTCGCAGACTGTCAATTTATTTTCGCTCCTCTTTTTTTTCCACCGTAAACACTCGTTCGCTCGAATATTCGTTCGGTAAAAGCACCGAGCAGTTAGAAAATTATTTCGTATCGCATCGTGTACCAAAAATGATGGCGTATCGAAAAAAAGCTGGTTAAGGTGGTGCGCAGATCCGACAGTCACTTGGAAAACGCGATTGGTTCAAACATCTTTAAGGAGGTTTTATCGTTTCTCACGGGAAAATTATTTTCCAACTTTTTTTGCTAAAATTTGGCACACATTGAGATTAACGTGATTTCTAACTTGTGTCGAAATTTCAATAACTTCCACCGTCTGCAAATCGAGATATTTATCTTTGAAAATCAAATTTTTTGGTGACTCTCGTATGACCGCGTGTTAAAAGTTGCGATCTTACACAATGAATAACTCAACATCTGCACGGTAAAGCTTCCTAAAATTTGAAACACATTTTAATATGACGTTGAAGAACTTAAGTATTAATTTTCGTCAGATTAACTTGGAAATAATTTCACTTGATGATTTTTGCCTTTACTTTACACGTAAGACGAATGCGTGATACTATATGATACGATAGTTCAGCCCACGCAGGTTAGTGGTAAAAATGGGCTAATCTTTGGATTTTGATGAAATATGAATAATTTGCATGTTTGAGCGAATCACGTTTTGCAGCTATCTCTCTCGCACTCGTGTGTCACGTGGTACATCTATATGTCATCGCGTTAAACGTAATTTAACGACGCATGGACTACACACACGCTTCACAGGAAAATCGTTCCCATCCCCAATAAATTACAGGTCGATCGAGTATTTCACCTTCAATCGTTCAAACAAAATGAAAATATATATATTTGGAAAGGTTTATTGATATATTTGCGAATATACATTCGGGAAAAATAAAAAGATGTCTATCAAAAATAATGTCAATTTTGGAAGTGAAATGTATATTTTCTCGAGTCAAACGATTGGAAAAGTTTCCATTAGCTACAAAATTGGTATTAAAAAACATGTCCTTGCCAACTTTTTAAATATAAATATTTTTATATTAAAAAACCAATTGTTTTGCATAAAAGTGGCCATTAAAAATTTGCATAAATACAATTTTTAGTATGGTCGCTGAAATACTCCCCCTCCCTCCAATTCAAATTCAGATTTAAGTTTTTCAAAGTATCAAAAAATTAGTGTCTGAAGAAAAGGGTTTCCAGAATTTGGTATGTATATAAAAAATTGAAATTTTTGGAGCAATTTTGAGTCAGACTAGAATGACAGGAAAAATGATTCATCAAAAATCGTCACGGTTTTGTTCGTATCACTATATATTCCTTGGAAAATAAAGCTGGTTAACCTAAAGAAGTTTCACTTATTAAAAAGGATTATAGTAAACTGATTATTTTTTGTTTATTTGGAAGAATCGATATGAAGACAATTGACTGAAAATACAGGGAGGATAAGAAGTTTAGACGAGGAGAGAATTTTTAAGATGAAGAAAGCAAAGAGTAAAAATGAAGAGAGTAAGAAAAGAAGGATTACAAAGAAATGAGGCATAGTCTCCCTCTGGAATTCTTCGTACAGTCTTTTCCTCCATTCCCCTTTTTTTTATGTATGAGCCACGTATTCCGAGCTCTCGAAACTTTGGGCCAACTCCGAAGCTTATACATATGTATTCTCGCCAGAATTTCTCCCCGCAAAAAGTCCTTCCTGTATCGCGATTGTTGGCTCAACAAAGTCGAGGGAAAAACTCGGCTTTTCGTCAAGATGAAAGAAATTTCTTGCACTGAGGAAAGTTTGCGTTAATGAATTTGAATAATCGGAGCAGTGTCTCGAGAAAAAGAAAGAAAGAAAAAAGTGAGTACTAAAAAGATCAAAAGCTTTTGATTATTGATATATTGAATTTCTTAAAAGTAAAAAAAAACAATAAGTTGACTTTAAATAATAAAGAGATACGTTTTTTATGGCAAGTGCACGAAATACTTTTTTTTAATGAATACCCGAAGAGAATTTCAATCGGATGGAGTCATTAAGAAAATACATGTAATTGTTTTTAATGAGATAAACATTTTGTTTTTTAAAGAAAAATATTTTTCATAGGAATTATCAATTCCTATGAAAAATATTTTACGACTATTCCATCATTTTATCCAGATAACGTATTATATATATGTACCAAATATTTCATCGAAATCGGTTTAACTGCTAAATCGTGACAAAATAACAAATAAAAATACGAACTTTCTCATTGCATATTATAGTAGGATGAGTAGGATAGAATACATTACAAAATTTTAAAAATAAATGTACAGTAGAATATAATGCTGAGATCAAAACGTCTTTCCGTGTATATAATATCGTGATGAGAAATTGCGAGTATCGAGGGAGAAACGACAGAGGAGAAACGCAAGCGTATACAACGGACAT
This sequence comes from Cremastinae sp. A BG-2022a, assembly GCA_030522545.1. NCBI lineage: Eukaryota > Metazoa > Arthropoda > Insecta > Hymenoptera > Ichneumonidae > Cremastinae sp. A BG-2022a. Next base: position 40,221 of record JAPYYW010001009.1, read on the forward strand.
ACATTACGCGCGTGGCCATAACCGTAACTCAGACTAATATCCAAAAGCCTCGGAACGTCGATCATCAGCTGCAGTTTACTTTGATAGATAAACCTGTTGCCAAAACGCTTCATCTCCTCGGTACTTTTTACTTGAATTTGCTTCCAAAATTCTCTCTAACTCTACAACCCATTCTTAACATTTTTACATCTATTCCTGGCATATTATTTTCAATTTTTTTTATGATTTAGAATAATTTTTTATCCGTATATCAAATGGTATGAATTCATTCAATATTATTGAATTTGCGCGATGAAAAAAAGCTATATTTATAAACAATGATTATCTTAATATTAACAACTACTCAAACAATAAAGAATGAAGCTATACAGTTTTCACATATGCTATTGGTCAGGTGTAACTGTTTTTTCGTATACATTTCGCATCATTTACATTATTTTTAAAAAAACCATATATTCATGTTTTTCCATAGATAATACTGGATATATACTTTTTATTACATTTTTGGCACTGTTAAATTTGTTCGGAAAAAAATAATAATAAGGTAAACATCCTAATAGTTAGACAGCTAAGGATGTATTATCACTTTTGCTTTATTTAAAAAATCTTCAAACAAAAAATCTGCTTCAAATTCACATCTAAACTATTGTCTAATATATTTTTTTGTGATCAAAAACTCGTTTTATGTGTTAATTTTAAAAAATATTTCTGGTAAATAAATACTTGAACGTTTGAATACGTAGGATGTCCCAATAGTTGGACAGAAAATCGGCCCTGCCTCTAGGGTTAAGCGAGTTTTTTTCCAATAAATTAACGTTATGAAAAATACACTTCTTCGTACAGGAAAAATAAAATCTATACGATTTTATCGAGAAAAAAATAATTCAAATATTAAAAATAATACGGCGAAAATTGTCCAACTATTGGGACATATCCAACTATCGGGACGTTTAGCTTAGTATTTTTTTGTTATGAACTTAATAATGTAAACGTGAATGAGATTTTATTTGAAAAAAAATTCTTTATTTGGCATTTTCGGTGAATAACTCGAGCTTATACTCTCAGCGGCAACATTCGTCTGTTTGCTCGTCGGTCTCCGCTGGACGTCGAAGGACCGATCGTTCGATGATCCTCCATACGGGCCAGGGACTAGCGAGGACATTGCGTAAATCCTCGGCGTCGAATAGAGCCAGCCGGCGGACAGCGAGGCTGCATGTCCGAGGACGGAAAACCGCTCGCAACCTCCGAGCACACTGGGCTATTTATGTGCCCTCCCTTATTTATGTGTGTACGAGCGATAAATCGCGCTTGGCTCCCTTGCCGAGCGAAAACCCCATCGGGGAGAGATTTTCCACGCAACGCACAAGCCCATTCTCTCTCTTCCCTCTCTCTCCCTGCGCTTATACGCAACGAGCCGCTTCCTACCTGCGCGCCTATTTTCATACACCAAGCTCCGGATAAACGTCCTTTTCACGATTTTTCCACGAAATACTGCCAAAAAATCTCCATGATTCTCCATAAAATGTAAAACAGGAGAAAATATTTGACACCCGGCCTGAGTCGATTTTTGGCGTTTTTTTTTAATTCCATTTTTCAATAGTATATGAAATAATGGCAGTATCATTTGTAGAAATTTTTTGCGCTTACGAGATAAATAAAATTTTTAAAAAAACGTTCAAAACGACATGAAAGAAAGAAAAAATAATAATAATAAGTTATTTATAACTGTTTCTTTTCTAGAATGTGTGCACTTAACTTTTATTATTGAAATAAATAACTTTAATAAACGTCCTTATCACGATTTTTCCACGAAATATTGTCAAAAAATCTCCATGATTCTCCATAAAATGTAAAACAGGAGAAAATATTTGACAATCGGCCTGAGTCGATTTTTGGTATTTTTCTTATTCCGTTTTTCAATAGTATATGAAATATAATGGCAGTGTCATTTGTAGAAATTTTTTGCGCTTACGAGATAAATAAAAATTTGCAAAGATGTTTAAAACGACAAGAAAGAAAGAAAAAATAATAATAATAAACTGATGTTTCTTTTCAAGTTTGTGTGGAATAAATAAGTTTCATTTTTTTGGATTCATATGTTTGATCATTTATAAATAAATGTAAGTTTTTTGCATCAGACTGTGAGAAAAATACTTTTCGGTATAGTTGGTAAAAGTATAATACTACATCTATTGTGGTAGTCAGTTTTTGATGAAATTTTGATAGCCAACGAGATAGTCGCTAAAAAAACATATATGTGCAAAATTTTGTCAAGTTTTAAAGGAATAAGTTTATGTAACGCATAGACAAAACGAATGAATATGTTTTTATAAGAATTTAAATTTATCAAAACAAAAAGGTGTAAATGAAGAAATATATCAACTGAAATATCAAAAAAAAACTAAATAGAAAACGTGAAAAATCTAAAATCTATACTTCATCGTATCATCAAAATCGTTTTTTCATTAATATTGTTTTTTTTCTCATTTTTTCTTAATATTATATAAGTAAATTATTTCTCACGAATTTCACACATAAAAAATGATTATACAATAAATAGCTTAAGCTCTAAAACCACATATGGTATGAAGATAAATTGAAATAAAAACATTTTATTTGACTGTATACCTATATATAGAACTACCTTAACAAAAAGGAATGTAAGCATCTCTGTATATCTTATGAAAAAAAAAAACAATTATAGATTAAATATTGATTTTGAACAATTGTGTATATTGGATGAAAAGGTAGTGCTGCTCCTAACGGTCGGAGAACGGTCGTGTTTATTGATCCCGAGTGAAACTCGCTCGCGAAAATTAGCTGTGAACGAAAGAATAAGGCGAGTTCGTGCTCGTCCGCGAGTCGAGAAGGAAATTGCACACATCGCGAGCGTCACGTATCCGCAGATCCATCATTACTCGGGGAAGGACGACCAGCTCTTACCCGAACGCATCATTATCGTTCGCTCTCCCGCTATACGCGGAGTTCGCTTCGTGACGTTATTGCGAGGCAGAAATTCGCAAGATCAAGAACCCGAGAAAATCGCGAAGTGTCGAGCGAGTGGCTCGAAAATTCGCTCCTTTTGGTCTCATCAGCGACCCGCTCGCTCCTTTCGCTACCATAAGACTCCGCGACAAAATTATTATTCGCACTCGGGGGAACGAGCGATAAACGAGAGTCCTCGAGACCTCAACGCGCGCGAGAAACGTCAAACGCACGTGGCTTTGACGTTGACGCGTCGTCTGCTTCGATAAAAGTAAAAATCTCGCCAATTTGAGAGTCGCGACGCGAAAATCAGCTCTTAATTATGAATCGGGAATTATGAAAGAGATGCAAAGAATCGTACTTGTCGAATATATATATAGGAAATATTTTATGATGTCGCTCAAAGCCACCGGCTCTCTATTTTTAATCGTGTCAAGCCCTTCTAAAAGTTATTACGAAATATACGTTCGAGTGACGTTTTATACAGAATATTAGAAGTCGTGAAAGCGACTCGAGACAATTTCGTTTATAGCAAAATTTGTATCAATATTCATTTTTGAAAACTAAATGAATTTTTTTCTGTAGCTTTTCAATGGTGAATTCAAGTAATTTGAGAAATAATAAAAGTTTCGCTTCATTTTTTTTTCACAGTTGATAAAAGTTTTTAGAGTCAAATTTGAAAATAATTGACTAGTAATATATTGTACTTTTAATTGTTTAATCTCAAGATAAAGTTAATAATTAATATTATACGATATCAAAAATTAATTTTTTCAAAATTATGGTATCGCTCGAAGTATTCGTTTTTGGATACTAAATCATGATAAAAGTTCCACGAAAATGAAATATTGTCCGAGCAATTAACGAAATTTCCATTTTCGAGCATGCACGATTATTTTTGTTTTGCAAATTCAACGATGCCGGTATCCAATGGAGCTCGGATGAAAAAAATCCGTCACGCGTCGAACGATCGACCCAGTCGAAATTGTACGAGTTATCAGATATTTTTCTATCAACGTCGTGCAAATTTCAAAAAATTTGGTCGGAATAAAGATTTATGACGCGACTACCGAAATCTCGAGTTTATGGCGAGTGAGACTGTGGCCTCTTGATCAGCGACGACAAATCATCGAAAGAGAAGTGGGATGGATATAGAGAGAGAAAGAAAGAGCACGAGAGAAAAGAAAATGAGAGAGAGAGAGAGAGAGAAAATGAGAAAGAAACAAACAAGATAGAAAAACGTGCGAGAAAGAGGAAGAGAGAGAGAATATCATGTAGAAGGCAAATAGTCTTTTACCGAGAGTCGCCTGGAGCGAGCGCAAAAGGGAAGAAAAAAAAATGTTTGGACGCCAGAGCGTCTGGGAAAAGACGGCGCGCTCTTGCGTAAGCGAGCATTCTCGCGGAGAGTTTTCTCTCTCTTTCCATCTCGCTCTTTTGGTCCCTCGAGGTAGCGAGGCGTCCGTGGAGCGCTGCCATAACTCACGGAAAAAACAATAGGGGCCGTATCGTATGCAAAGCGCGCCGCTCCGGGGAAACCGCCTTTTGGCACGTCGCGAGCGAGAGAGAGAGAGAGAAAGAGAGAAAGCGAGAGAGCCCCCGAGGACCGGGGGCGCACTCCGCGCTTCGTGTACTTCTCGCCGCCTCGGTGCTCGAACCCGAGCAACTTCCTCCGTGTCTCGCCTCTGTTTTGCTCCCAACTATATACCGATCTTCCCGGCGCCCTATCTTTCCCTCTTGCGCATTCATTTCTTGGCTACTTATTTCTCCGTGTTCCTCCAGGAGCAAGCATTTTTGCCCAAAATTCAATGCCTCCCTACTTTTTGCTTCATATTTTAATACTGGGGAGGACGCTCGCGACTTCCCTCGCGCCGATTTTCACATTAATAAGGCTTCGTACAGTCGAGTTCGAAAATTATATATTTCGATGAAAAGGCTTAAAATGTATTTTGAAATATTGAAGCCGAGATAAGGATAAATGATGAAATAATTAGACGTTTATTATAAAATATAACTCGAGTACCACATTTTGTACCATTTTCATTTTCACATTAATAAGGCTCGGTATACAGTCGAGTTCGAAAATTACATGTTTCGATGAAAGGGCATAGAAATATTTAGAAATATTGAAGCCGAGATAAGAATTATAAATTATGAAATAATTAGACGTTCATTTATAAAATATAACTCGAGTACCATTTTGATTTTCACATTAATAAGGCTTGGAACAGTTGCGAGTGCCAAAATTATATGTTTCAATGAAAAGGCTTAGAAGTACTTGGAAATATTGAAGCCGAGATCAGGATAAATATGATGAAATAATTAGACTTTCATTATAAAGTATAACTCGAGTACCATTTTGTACCACTTTCACCATGAATATACCAAATAATGAATTTTTGTACCTTTTGTGTAAATATTTTTAATAAGAAAATTCAAAATTTAAACAGATATGAAAATCGCTATTCTGTACATGTTCAAAAAAAAATTATTAAACACTGTTGTGATACACGGATATTGATTATGAATAACGTGTCGTGTAATTGATTTAAATTTCGTACATAGTTTCAATGGTATATTAGAGCGTTTGATGTAAACGTTATTCAAATTATTCAAAATTTTTACAGATATGAAAATGGTTAATGTATACGTATGTTCAAAAACATATAATATTAAACACTGCGGAACAGATATTGATTATGAATAACGTGTCGTGTAATTGATTTAAATTTCACATAGATTCAGTGATAGAGCGTTTGATGTAAATTTTATTCGGATTAATCTACTCATACATACGTTAAATGGCTATATTGCTACGTGATGACATTAAAAGCTTTGTGTAATTCAATCGAAACGTTACAAAGGGGAAACGACAATTGAATCTACCCAATGAATAATTATTGTCTGAAAATTACACAAATGTTGATACTCTTATGTTAATTAACCACTAAAAACTTGTACACTTTTGCACCCACAAATTATTGATTCATTTATATAGAGGAAAATAAATTCAATTTCGCTTATATACTTATATCAACGAATAGATATTGTTTTTTTTTCTCTGTACCATATGTATATAGTAAAAATTGTTTAAATATTGAGACACGTCCATCTATTGGGACGTTTACCATACACCCGCGTACGAGAAAAAGCATCAGGCGAAGCGCGTCGAGCCCGGAGAATTCGCGGGACGAGACAGCGCTATAAATCAGTCTCAAGTATGGAACAATGTTGGACTTGATGAAGCATAAACACAGTCGCGCGCGTTTTGGATATGTGCATCAGAAAGGCGCTGAGAGGAAAAGGCGAAGGGAGGATCGCGTGCGGTGTACATCCCCGGCAATTGGCTCTCTCTCTCTCTCTCTCTCTCTCTCGGCGAGGCATTGTGCGCGGAAGGCGAGCTGGATTAGCGCTCGGGAAAGCCAGAAATTCGCGTCGTCCGCGCGTGCATGACCGTTGCGGGATTCGCGGAGAGCCTCTATATATATATATTTATACCCGGAGGATCGCACGATCGGCCACCGCGCGTACACGCGATACGGCGCCCGGAATTGACGAGTGTGCGACTCGAGCGCAATTTGCAGTGCAGCGCACACTCCAATTAATCGTCAGAGTGTGCGAGTGTATGCGTGAGATGGGACTGGAGGGAAAAGAAAGAGGAAGGGAAATAAGAGATGAAGTGATGTATATATATATGTGTGTGTGTATATATATCGAGATATATGCGAGAAAGAAATGAAAGAACAGATGTATATGTAAGTATATGTATATAAAGAGACAGGAGGATAAACGAGGAAAGAATGAAGAGCGCGGGATTAGATTCGCAGAATTGGTATGGCCTCCGAGCGCGTCGAGTCAAGTGGCAATTATACAATTATGTAACGCTAGGGCTATTAAGCTCGACGTTACCCTTGGCTGATGCTTTTTCTCTCTTCGATTCCAGCTCTGACTACGTGTCTTTCTCCATGTACACTCTCTTGCCTTTTTTCCATCTCTCTTACCTGATGCAACCCTTCCCTGCACCGACATGCAATTATAGCCTTTATTTTTCCTTTTCTTTATTTTTGCTGCTTATTGTTTTGCTTCTTGTTCTGCTACACTCGTTTGTAAAGTTTTTTTTTTTTCGTTGCCATTCATCCTTTCAAATTGTTTCTTTTTCTTTTAGTCTTTCAGTCTATGCTTTTTTTCATCGTCATTTTCGTCATGGCTTTATTGTCATTGTTCATTTTCTCTTTAATTTTTAAGTGATTATTTGTTCTTTTCGTTTTTAAAATTAATTTTTAGTTTTTTTAGTTGTTTTTTTTTCTCGGCCATTTTTATTTTTCTCATGCGAATGCTCTTTTCGCTTTTGCTTATTTGTCGGTTTTTTTAATGTAGTTTTTGTTGTATATTTGTTATCCGTATTCTGGTTCCGTAATTTTTACCATTATTTTTTCTTCTTTCTGACACATCTTTATTTTATTTCCTTTTATTTTTCTTGTTCAATTACATTTTTTTATTCTCCGCTTTATCCTATTTTATTTGATGCTCGCGCATTTTTTCTCTTTCCCAGCACTCTCTTTCTCTTCATTTTTCTGCACAGGGTTTTCGTCTTCTCACTCGTTCATCCTCGTCTGCTTCCCGCAAACTGTACACCAACGATAAAATCCCGGAATAAAGACGGGGAACCGTCAACTCTTTGCTTCGCTACGAGAACTTCACCTCTTTTATTTTCCCCCTTTTTTCCACCAACGCTCTTCAATCTTGTTCAGGCCTCTAAAGTACGCTCGGCTCGCGTGCCAATCAGGCGAGCATTGAGAATAAAATTGCAGCTCTGAAAGACCTCATCAATGTTTCGCGCCGAGGTCGAGTCGCTTCTGCGAAACTCAAAAATAAAAGACCACGCTCCGAGGCTCGAGTGCCTGACGAAAAAACGGGTCGCGAGTGATACCACAGTACACTGCGTTTTTGTTCCAGGTAAAAAAAAAAAGATTTTTCGACATTTTGTCGTTCACACAATTTTTTGAAAATCTTTTCAAGTTGACGTGAATAATGTGCAACTATGGAAAAAATGTCAAAAAATGATACAGAAATTATTTTCAAAATTATTACTATTATTATTGAACAAAAATTTGATTTAAACGTTTGAAAATTTGTGAAAAAAATTGATGAACAGCATATTTCCGATACCTCTGATCTTCAAAAATAAAAACACAATGGTCAACTATATACAGAAAAAATTTCCAAGGCAATATATACCGTCTTACAATTAATTACGAATGATGGATATATCCATAAACTGTGAAAAGTTTGCTTTCTCTGTTATAAAAATAGCAGAGAGTATCAGTTATACGAAGACGAATTTAATCTTGATTTGTACCGAAAAGCAAAAATTAAGCCAAAAATTTTAGAAATATTGACAAAGTATATATAAAATATTTGCAAAAAGTCATTCTATAAGAATTTTGTGTTCAAAATCGAAAATGATCAATGTATTGAGAATTTTACGTATTATTAAATAACATTTTTAAAACGTTCAAAAAATGAAAAAAAAATTAGGTATCTCGTAACTAAGAAACAATTTTTTGTCATTTTCGAGAAATACAAAATATATGCGTTATTCGCTCACGTTTAATGCACTTCTTCCATGCTCGTTTCCCACTCGCGCCGAGATTCTCGATTATCCGTCAGAGAGCGCCAATCCCTATGCGGTGGGGGGAAAAACATCGCGAAGCGTTTCCCGGGAGTGTCCTTGGAGGACGCAAAAACGCGCGATAATGGAGGTGAAAATGAGGGCTGGCTGTCTCGCTGGCGAAATGGTCGGGAGCAGAAATCGCGCGAGAAAAGAAAGGCGAATAGAAAAAAAAAGGGAAGAAGCAGGTTAAAACGAGAGAAAAAAAATAGCTTGACAAGTGTACGTCAACGAAATGGATTACTCGTGATATTTTCTCGCCTCTTCGGACGCACTACACCCCCGTTCCCTGGTCCGCCAGCGTTCGCAAAAACATCCCTCGTACATTTCTCGATTTCGCATTGTTTTCATTGTTCCTTATACCGCCTCGATTCTCGGTGGGCGAAAAACCGGAAACGGAAGTATATCCCGGCTCGGGCTCGCAACATCCACGCAGAGACAATTGGCTTTTTGAGCGAGGAAAGACTTTCCCATTGTCCCATATACGTGTGCACGCGTTTTTTTGTTTTGTTTTTTTTTGCTTTTTTTTACGGACGTGTACAGAAAACGGTAATTACGAGACGGTATAAAAGTTTTTCCCATCCCCCGTCCTCTCTGCGAGCTCCGTGTCACTTATTCGCCCCTCTTTCCCTCTTTTCATTCTGTTCTCCAGGCGTTTTTTCTCTCTTCCACTGCTCCCTTTCTCTCCCTCTTCGAAAACGAGAACAGGCAACGACGTTGAGAAGTCTCAAGTACTTTTACTTTGGGCGATGCATCTCGTCCGTCTTATTCTTTTTACCCCTCCGATGACTACCCGGAATTCTCAATCCACTCGAAAGTAAAGCAACTCGGAATAGAGTCGAAATTATTGTTTTCTCATGCTTTTCGCCACTTATTATTTTTTTCGATTCACGATATTTATTATATTTTTTTATAAATCAAGTATTTCGATTTAATGTTAATTATTTGTTAAAATATCTTAAAACCAATTATTCATACACTTTCGTATGACATTTCAAAAAAAAGTAAGTAGATATGCAAATTTTCAACAAAATTCCAAAAGCAAATGATTTTTTGATAAAACTATATTGATCGGATTCGTAAATTTTCTTATAAGTAAAAGTAAAAATAAAATCGTAAGATTAATTTTTTTTTAATTAATCAATGAAGATTGAATACATGACACACGAATATTTTCTTTTACGTACGTAAGTAAAGGTAAAATCGTAAGATTATAGATTTTAAAAATTTTTTTTCATTAAAAATCGACCCCTTTAAACCTTTTTTAACGTTATATACTAAAATGCTTAAAAAATATCTTACATTATGCCTTTTATACACTTTTAAAGCATCTCTTTAAATTTTAAACAGTATGCGATGTCGAAGAACGTTTATGCAAATTTTTGAGAAATCATCTTTAAAGTTGCTTCATGCAAGTACCTCCTTAAACAGGCAAATTGAAAAAAAAAGAGGCGCGCAGCGTCTTTGTGCGATCGATACGCGAGAGTATACGTTATGAATGATGCATGCAGAGCGGAGTGATCGAAGGCATAGAAAATGCATCCATACAGGAAGAAATGCGTACAGTCGGGCCCAGAAATGCGCACGGTCCCATGAATGCCACGGTCATGCAGCGATAACCGCAAACAATGACACGGATCCTGATGCAGACATCGTATAAAGAAAAATTGAGCGTCCTCTGAGCACGATAAAAACTCGAAAATTTAAAAGTGCATCAGTAAAAGATAAATATTTTATTTTACGATGCGTTCAATCACAAATCCTTCAAAATTGTTTCAAAAAATAACCATTTTTTGAAAATGTACGTCTTTAATTTCTAAAATTCCGATATTTATAATATAGGAAACGTCAAATAATATAATAATGAAAATATACCGTACCAATAAATAAATCTGAATGTTTGCACTTTTGTTTGTTTTGTGTTCTAAATGGTTTCTATGAAATTTCGTGCACATATATTGTGCATTGCATATGAATTGTGTAATAATATTTTTATTCTAAAAATCGTTATTTAATAAAAATATACCCTTTTTACTGTACATGAACATTTACTTTTCGACTAGTTCATTTTTCGTTCCAGTATTCAAAAATTCAAAACTTCCAATATTCAAGTATTACCTGAATACATTTTTCCTTTTAAAAATCAAATCTTTTTCATGAAAATATAAAACTGTCACCGATAAAATATTTATACAAAAATTCGTGGCTGAACCGCTATAACGTTCTTGCATAAAAATAAAATATAATGAATTAATGAAATACATTTCATAAAACAAATACAATATATCCTTGGAATAAAGACTGGAGAAAAATTGGGGGAGAAATAAGAAAGGAATGACGAGTGACAAATGGCTTCTAAATGCCGACGAGTTATATCGTCGCACAATATGCGCCCAAGACCGGATGGAGGCTCGAACGCTTCCTGCGCAATAGTCAAGTGCGTGCACAGTCTGGGTCTTTTCGGGCTTTTGGGCCATTTTCGGGGCACGTTCGTTCCGCCGTTGGTCCGGAACCGACGTTCCGGAACCGCTTTTTTTATACCTTTGTACCTCGTGTACAGGCTGCTTCACCAACAATCGCCAAAACATATATTTTAAAAATGTATTAGTGATATTACACTAATATTTCCTAATCGTGGTTTTTAAATAATTTTTTTTCATTTAATTTAATATTTTTTTTAATTTACGTGCTCAAAAACAAAAAATTAATACGCGAAAACGAGCAAATTAAACGATATAAAACTAATACTCTCTAATCGTGGTTTTGAAATATTTTATTCATGTAATTTAATATTTTTTAAATTTTCTTGCTCAAAAATAAAAAATTAATACGAGAAAAAGATCAAACTAAACGATATTGGACTAATATTCTCTGACCGCGCATGTTATTTTTAATATTTTATTCATTTTATTTAATACTTATTTCTCTAATATAGTTTTCTTAAAATATAGTGTATATTTAATTTAATATTTCACAAGTTGTATAAAATAAAAATTCAAAATGAAAAAAAAAATGGTTTACTTTTGATAATTTAAGCTAAAAAATTAGAAATAAAAATATATATTGAATTGAAGAGAAATATGAAGAGAGAAATGCAGTGGGTTTCTGAGATTCGGGACAAGGCTTGCGAGAGAGCCTGTATCGCAAAATGCAGTCACGGTGCTCTTGGGACGTTACGGACTGTGTATAGACGCGCCGTTGGCTCGGTTGACGTCCGCGAGGGTGTAATTTACTTATGCTCGTATACCGTTACCGCACGGTGGCTTGCGTGAACGCATAGGTCACTTCCTGCCACGAGGCAACAGTAGCGTTTGCGTATTTCGTCCTCTTCGTTGCAGTTTTTTTTTCGCTATCACAGACGGCAATCGAAAAAAAAAAAATTCAACGGATCTTTTCACATCTAATCCTACAATTTTCTTTTCTTGCTCATAATTTTCGTATACGAACTTCACTATTGTTCGGTATACTATACATTTTTTGCATTCATATTATATCTCCAGGTATTTTATCCTTATTGCAATTTGCATAATAAATCTTTGTGCAATTTACGTGAAGCATGCACGGAAAAAAAAATTCGTAAAAATGAGTAAATCAATACGTAAAAATCACAAGGATGAAAAAAAATGTGCAGTTTCTCACTGTAAATCAATCTATTTAATCGGAACTTTAATTAGACAATAATGGATCAGACGTTATTTTTTAATATTTCAACCGGAATAAATGCAGTTTTCCACTGTAAAAAAAGTATAATGACCACTGCGAAAAAAAATACTTCAAAAATTACCATAAAAATAATATAATATTTTGTTACACTCAATACGTAAAATATACAGTGTGCTAAGTACAAATTAAAAAATCTATTTAAAAAAACTGTGTAATTGAATTATTTAGCACCAATTGAAATCGTGAAAAATGTCAAAACAAGCAATATTAAATTTGAGATTCAATTCAATTTAGAAATTGCGTTCTACAAAATCATGCAGTATGAATACTTGTCATTTTATTTATTGTTAAAAAAATAATGTATAATAAAACATTTATCGTAAAATTCTTTTGGAGTAATGTCGCTTTAATTTTTTTGTTACACTAAAAAATTAGTTAAAAATTCAAACAATTAGAGTAAAAAATTAAAAAAAAAGTTCAATAATTTTATTGTTACGCTAAAAAAATTGGAAAAGCATTATATATTTATTCAATATTAATAAATAAAAAAATCAGGAATGTCTTCGAGTGTAATATGACTCTCATCGGGCGAAATCGATTTGCAGGATGCACCAGAAGCACGTTTCGCGATCAAAGCGCGCTTCGGCTCGAGCACGCGATACCTTAGCTGCGGGCCCGAAGGGAAGCCTTTCCTCCCGGTTACGTGAGAATCACTCGGGCACCGTCCGTGTATAAGGGAGGGAAAAAAGAGCGGGGGCAGCGTCAAGATCGTAAAATATCGTACGCTATGAAATCGCGTGCACCGGTCATTCATTTGAGATTTCACGCGCGATTATTAATCGCCGATGCACTCCTTCGCTACCGTTCGCCAACTCTCCTTAAACGTGTGTCGGAGCTATAATTCGCGTAAAAAGTGAATTTCTGGCTGATAAATCGATTGAGATATGCACGGAGAGAAATCACAATAATACATTTTACTGCACCATAAAGTGACAACTATACCAGCCGAATTTTAGAACTAAGTATATATTTTTATACTTAAACTTATATTTGGGATTTTAATAAAAAAAGAGTTTCAGTTGAGATAAAACAGGTTGTTATATGCATTGAGAAAAATTGTAATAGATATATCTTTTACCATATAATGACAACTATATACTAATCATTTTAGAACTAAGTGTATTTTCATAAAGATATCAAATACATTGAGAATTAAATCTATACACTGAGAAAAAATGTTGATTGAATCTACTAAAATTTTGTTAAATCAACAAAATTTCAATTGATTCAATCAATATTTATTGAATCAACAAAATTTTAGTAGATTCAATCAACATTTTTTCTCAGTGTATAGATATAAAGTAAATTTAGTTATAGGTTTAGTTGAAATACATTGAGATATAGGAGTAAATCTAAATATATGCAATAAGATGCAATTTACCATGCATAAAGTTACAACTATTCGCTAAAAATTTTAGAACTTTTAATATAATAATATCTTTATGGTAAAGCTAAATATATACTTGAGGTTGGATCTAAATATAAAGACGTAATTCTACAATAATAAGTATAACTACATATGTATTACAATGAGGTTTTAGAAAAATCATTAGATTTTGACACATTGTTTATTCCGATCTAAAATGCATTTAGTTCTACGATCATTATGATCATTACCACTTTACAGTAAAGTTTAATAACACGATTTTTCTCAATATGAACTCAATATATTCAAAAAGTCAGCCCACTCGAAAAAAAACTCGATCAATATACCAGCATGTCACTATTATTGTAGAATTATATTCATAAAAATTTTTGTTAAAATACTTGGAATACATTGTCCCAAGCATGTATAGTAAAAATTCTCACTAAAATATTTTTGAAATTCCAATATGGTGCTTCTGAAAATTCTCCCTGAAGCACACGTTGTATAAAAATTCTCACAAAAATATTTGAAAAAAAATTGCACACGCGCGAGCGAGTTTCATTTTTTTTTCATAAAAAAATGAGGGAGGGGAGATTACTCTCGTCGGAGATGACTCGATAAACATGAACGCGTGTGGATATGCATTAATCGGGAGTTGGCTTGACGAATGCGTCGACGCATCGGCGGGAGAACCCGGGGCTGTACGCGGTTTGTGGCGAACGCCACATATATCGAGCGCGCGTTATTGATTAATACGATAATTATAAGCAGTGTGGGTGGATGGAGAATACTTCCAAGCTTTCAAAGAGAGCGCATTCGAGAGCACAATCTATCACTTTATAATCCTATATTTTTATTATCCTCTGTTTTCAATCACCACGATAAATTTCACGAGGAACATCACGTATTTAAAAAAAAGTCCAAAACACGTTTATAGTAACGTTTTTTAACTACCGAAATATTCATCAATTGATCTCGCAATTAATTTTTAAATAATAAAAATCATCGTGTAAACTGTGAAAAGCGTTTTATTTATTTCGAAATATAATTAATATGTATTTTATTTCTTATTCATTCGACCCTTGCATACTTATTAAATTAAAGTAACTTCAGAAAATAATTGTGCGGAGTGTAATTTAAAACTTGATTTTTATTACAAATAAATATGTAAATATATAATTAATTAGATATAGAATAATCGGTATAGTTGTCGATGTATTTTTAGTATTATAAGAACTGTGAATTATATATCTAGCGACTTCTATACTTCAACATTGGAAAAAATGTAACACAGATATATAATTTAACATTAAATGGCTGGCTACTGCATGGTTAGGGACTGAGTACTAGAGTGCTCCTACCCTATATAAATAACCCATATATGTTACTATCATGCGAGATTTTTATTAAAAATGTAATTGATATAATTTACATAACTAAGTTATCAACAATACTATATTTTTTTATAAAAAATCATAAAAACATCGAAAATTTTATCGCAGTACAAAAGAAAATATGATAAGTATATATATTTTTTAAATCCTCTTGATTTATGCAGCAAAGAACTATACCATCGAGAAATTTCTCGACGTGTTTTGCATAAAATAAATAATTAGGATAAAAAAATTTTAATAACGTTTCAACAATGGAGATTTTGAATCGATAATTTTTCATCGGATTTATATTCGGTAGCCTGCTTTTCTCGTCGGTGGGAATTTGCTCGTCATCCGCGTGATGACTAGTGCAGCTGACGCTCACTAAATAGCCGACCTACGTTCAGGATCGCGTTCGTTCATGCACGGTTATCTCTGTACACTGGTTTGAATGTCAGTACACATTTTTTTTATAGAAGAAATATGAGTAATGACGCATACGCTAAATTCTATTTTAATTACACGCTTAATTATGTTATAAAAATTAATTAAAATAAAAAGAATAGCATAAAATTAAAAAATATCTTTAAAATGACGTTAAAAAATAAATGTTTAAATAAAACACAAGATACACTATACTGACCCACGGATAAAATTTATAATATTAATTAAGAATACAATAGTTGGAAAAACCATAGGGGAAAATAAACGAGGAAAACAATTTTTAAAGATATTTTTTAACACACCTCGAATTAATTTTTTTTTTCTCGTCATGGTCAGACATGGACCTTCGACGAAATAAAATCCACGTGTTTCCCGATTACGCAAAGACAACCTTCGGTACGATCGACAGTTGAAATTTAAATAATATCTTTGAGTACTCTCGGCCACCAATTTTTTGAGAGGAAATTGTAAGGAATGATTACGAAAATTGCGTAGGAAATAAATGACTCACTTCAGAATTGAATCATTTAAAAAATATATACTATGTAATGAAATAGTACAATCTATAAAAAGTATACAATAATAAATAAACCGATAAATTTTAAAAATAAATGATAATTCCACTTAATAAGAGACATAATAAATAAAAATATTAATACACTCTACATTAACTATGGGGATATTATATCTCTGACAGAAGTGAGTTTTTCGTTACAATGTTACATTGGAGAAATTTTGACCGCACTTTTTAAACAATTTTAACATTTGATCTTTTTAAAACATTGAAAAATAACAAATGTTGTGAAACCTTTATAAATTTATAATTTTCTTATCAAAATCATAAATCAAACATATGATATAAATTTAACAAGCGATGTTATAATTAAGAGCAATTGAATGAATTGTCCATTACAAATATTACGTGTTAATATTCTAAAAATTTATAATTTGATAATTCTAAAACTCTTTAGTGAATTGATTAAAAAATGTTTAATTTACAAATTGTTGGGCCATTTCATTGATCCGACAATTTTTCATATATTTCGAAACATATCGCATCAAACGTGTATAATCACCTGTCACCATTTTTTAAATCGCTCCATAGTTCATCCTTAATCGAATATTTTAAAATAAATAGTAAATAAATATTGATTGAATATAAATCATTGTGTACTGAGTGGAAACGAATGAAAAAGAATGGCTGTCAAGTGGAAATTCAAGAAGTTATTCGTGCACAAATATTCGAATATTGGCACACGAAACGTGCAATCTACGATTATTGAGAGTACACGTACGACTGTGCTCTCATGCGGGATCGATCGGGTAATTTGTGTAATTATTAGTCCTGCGTATTGGAGAGAGGGATGAAGCGAGATATATCGAGCGAGAGAGATAGAGAATTTCTGTGTTTCGTGTACACGTCCAGTGGTTAATACATCACGTGACCAATATTATTCAGGACTCTGTGCGCATTGGGGCTTCGAAATGGAATATTAATTGTAAAATATACGGGAGTGCCTTTGATTGGACACAATATCACGATACGATCGATTTCTCTCTCTCTCTCCCTCTCTCTTCCTCTTATTTTTCTTTCTCACTGTTGATGTTGATCGATAGAGACAAGCTACGAGTACATTTTTCCTATCACTCGGTGCGATCTTAGCCATAGTCGGAATAACCGGTTCAAGCTAGATTGCAGCGATCAATGGAAAAAGAAATAAAAAGTGGTATCTCTCTCGCTGGAAAATTAGCTCGCTTCAAAGGTTAATTCTATTCGGTGCATATTAAGCTCTGTCATCGATAACTCTCTCTCTCTCATCTCTTCATTCGGCTATTCAATGCTATAACATGATGATCCCGTTATCAAATTGTTTCCAGTATCACAAAAATATAAATATATATTGGCTTTTGGAGTAAAATCGAATAGTGGTTTATTCGTTTAGTTTTTTTACGATGGCTGTTTGTCTCATCGTGGCAACGTTAGGTTATTGTTGACACTGCGACACGCCGAATTTATCTTTTTATTTTTATTTTATTATTGTATATTTTAATATTTTCATTTTATTATTTGGAATTTTAAAAAATTTGAATAATTTTAGTTTCACGATCGCGAATGACTAAAGACAAAAAGAAAGACAATATTACAACACAAAAAAAATTAGCAAAGGTGAAAAATAAAAATTTCAAAAGAGTAAATGTTGTTCGTTTTTATATTAGTCTAGTAATTAAGAAAATAAATTAGTTGGAAAGACATATGTTAACTTTTTTTTAAAATTGAACTGTAAGTGGTAAGTGTATGATTTTGATTCACAGATTATGTAAAAAATATAGAACGATTGAATTGAAAAGTAAATCTTCTCCACTAATTATTTACAATTTTTGTAAAATAATTATGAGTTGCTATATATCGATGACGGATCGACGATCAAATAGAATAAAATAATATTTTATCGTAATTATCTATTTTTTTTATAATAATTTATATAAATTCACAATGAAAAGAAATTCGGAACAAAATTAAAGATCGATATTTTTGTTATTTCTGTTATATATATATTTTTGTTTTTTTTTACGTTCTAGTCGACGAGAGAAAAACACTCGAGACTCCAACTTTCCCGATTCTCAAAATACGCTGAGCGATGTTTTCTCAGCTTGGGGCTCGAGGGAGAGATCAATGGATCTATTCGAAGGCACATCAAAGAAAACAAGGTAACCCGATCGGTTGCAGACTTTACTGAAAACGCCGAAATTCGGCGTTAAATTAATGGACCGTGCAGCCCCCGCTTTTTATTTGAAAAAAGATCAATACCATATGTAAAGTCAAATGAAAAAAAATTACTGATTTCTTCATCATTCCCGTGAAAATCAAACGGCATTAAAGTTGTAACTAGATTCTTCATAACTTTGTTATATAATTTAAAAAGTTCTGTTTTATTTCTCACGTCACTTTTCTGTCGGGTTTTGTGAAATTATATTGATTTTATCTTTTCTCCTTGCATAATACTTCGATACAAATATTTTTTTCTCTAAAATAATATTCTAAACATTGTTAATGAACGTATTATTTTATTTTTTGATGTATCTGCACGCTCTATCTGAATAACGAACTATTAAACTTTTTCAAAAAATAAAAATTCTTTTTAGTTCAAAAAAAATAATTTTTTTTTCATCATCATATAGTTCTTACCTATAAAATTTATTTAATGCTTACTAGTCACAATATTTTAGAATTTAATGTGAAATGAAAAAGAAAATGGTCAACGCAAAATAACATTTATAAAAGTAAAATAAGGAAACGAAGAGATTCTAATAAAAGATAATATGAAATGAGAATTCAAAGATGAAAAGAATTTGATGATCCGAGCTTGAGGCGTGAAACACGTTATTTTTTTAAATTCTTCTTTATTTAAGTGGATTTAAAAGTCGTACGGTTTCCGTTCCCTCAATCCTAGTCGAGAGAGTAATCGTCATCGACATCTTTTCAAATCAGAGATAATACGTCCAATAATTTTTTTTTGCTATGAAAGAAAACGAAGTGAAATTTGTCTCATTTCTTGCCTAACACTTTTTTCTTTTCTTTTTTTTTCACTCGTCCTTCGAAGAAATCACAGAATAATTCTCCGTAAAATAAAAACTCAAAGGGATTTAATGGGCCCTTTATTTTTTGCGAAGACGTAATAACTCTCAACGACGTCGATTTTGTGCAACTTCTTCCAGAACGAAGGAAGCTCAAATCGAGCGTGACATTTCCAATGACTTTCATTGAAACGAGAAACGCAACGAGTTTCGTAAAAAATAAATTTCTTTGTAAAAAATGAACTCCATGTATTTTAAAGTATCCAAACTTTATACAAATTAAACAGAATTATTTTTTTTTAATGTGTAGCAATCTTATTATTGTGCTTTCTTATAAAAAATGGTTCTCTTAAGAAAATCGACTTTGTCCATTTTCTAAAAATTACAGTACACACTTTTACAAATATGAGAAAAATTTCTAAACGATCACAAAACATCTTCTTTCTTTAAAATTGTAAAAATTTAGTTATTCGTTTCAGGCACGAATACTTAATATAGTTTCGCAAGCAAGATTAACGTATCGAAATGTAAATGGACTCAATCTGCTCCGAGTATCCATTTTCGTGTCATGCAGGTCGTGCTAATAATCGACCAATCGTCGCTAATACGGACAGATTGAGAGACACGCGTTGGCCTTTGTTTGGCCTTCGTTACGAGATCGGACATTTATGAACGAAGTCAGATTTCGGACGTCTCGAACACAAGCATTAATAATACGTTTCAAAATAAGAACTGTCTGTATGTCAACTGCCACAAAAGATCTCGAAATAGAACTTACAATGGGCGCGATAAAATAAATGAAAGTAAACTCGAAAAAATACCAAGATTTTTTAATTTAAATAATAATTAAATAGTAATTTCATAAAATTTTGATAATAAAATAATAGATATTCGCTAGATAAGAGTGAATGCTAAATTTGATAAAGTTAACAAAAAAATTGTATATTTGTCAAACAAATGAACACAAACTTATTTATAAGGAATTTTACAGTTTAAAGACATTGCATTGTGACGAAAAGAATTTTGTAAAAATTATAATAAATTATCCGGTAATAAATATTAAAAAATATTCTTCCAAAAATAAATAATAAGTATGTAGAAGAATCGTTATTATTTATCATAATATATAATTTTTCCTTTTTAATTATATACAAACGTAACAATTAATATACTATTTTTATTCACAAAAAAGAAGAAAGGTTGCATGACGCAGTTACTCTGAGGTTATTTTCGAACTATACCTCTGTTGATAAAATAAAGTAAGTTTATTCAATTGCATCCACCAACCATCGCGTTCAAACGTTTCATCTGAATGTTTGAAATAAAAATGACAGAGATTACAAATTTTCAGGTATATAATCGGCGTAGAAGGTTTATAGAAACTCCTCAACATCATTTCCGTACATTGAAGTTTCGAATGCAATTTTGAAAGGAATGAAAAGGACTGAAAACGGGGAGCATAAGGGCGAATGGAAATTTATAACGATTCGCCGAACGTATATGGGCGTCCCGCAAAATCCAAACTCTCGTCTTCTCCTCCTCCGTCCTCGTCGACCGGGCACACGTCTTATCCAAACGTGACTCCGTTAGAGTCAACAGCGAGACGATTACTCATTCATCCCTCGTACCGATCTCTCACTCCATTACTCTTCCCCCCTCCCCCGCCCCCTCCCACCTTTTTCTCACTTCCTTTCCCGAATGCGCGCTCTCTCCTCTCTCGCGCAATCTCTCATAGTGCCTATCAATGCCAAATGAACGAAACGAAATT
Organism: Cremastinae sp. A BG-2022a; assembly: GCA_030522545.1. Lineage (NCBI taxonomy): Eukaryota > Metazoa > Arthropoda > Insecta > Hymenoptera > Ichneumonidae > Cremastinae sp. A BG-2022a. The sequence goes on from JAPYYW010001009.1 coordinate 61,124, forward strand.
TCCAGTGCTTTCAAAACAAACTTTATACCTTCTAAATAAATAAATAAATTCAGTATTCGTCGAATTAAAGCCCTTCGTACTGAATGTATTATCAAATAAATTCAATGAATATGTAAAATCTTGCTCGAGGCAAAAACAAAAATGAAAAACAATCTTTGAATGCCATGAAGTTTATTTCTGGCATGAATATAAGAGATTATTATTTTATTATAAATTTTATCTTAAATATTTACTAGGCCTTCTAAAGGTACGCTTTGCGTATGCTAATTATTTAGATACATCAATAAATGGTTACGAAACTTATATTTTTATCGTAATAATTTCAAGGCATATAATTTCAATAAGGCATTCCATCAATTTTCAACCTAATCAAATTTATTTTTTACTGAAAAAAAAAGATTTTTTCCAAAAGTAAAATTAGTTGTCATGTTCAACAAAATAATTAATAAAACGACGGTTATTGAGGTGACTATTTTTGAATACTTATATATAGTTAGAGAATAGAAAATTATGAATATCTTTTTTACTACATCGATTAGTATAGAACCATATGCATTATATTTGAATGTAAAACTTGCTTAATTTACATGCAGTTACCGCATATTTATATATAAAGTTGTATAACCAGAGTACAAAAATATACCTACAATAATGCATAAAAGTTCAATAAATAAAAACAGAATACTTTTCATTCGACAAAACGTATTTTCCGTCCAATAAACGAATTGCAAAAATGAGCACATAATGTTTTTAGCTATCGCAGCAAACTGTCAAGATTAAGAGCCAGCAATAAACAACTCAAAGTGATATTGATAGTCAAAAACACGAAAAAGCAAAAAAGGAATAAAAAATTGTTTCGCGAAGGGATATAGTATACGTCTGTGAATGTGTGTGCTTGTAAAAAGTAGAGCGCTGCAATTGGAAAACTAGAGAGGAAGAAGGTATGGAAAGAGAGAGAGAGAGGGAGGGAGGGAGGTAGGAGGGAGGAAGGCCTGTGAGGAAACGAAGAGAAAAAGGAGTGGGAGTCGGGTGCGGGTCGACGACCCGAGTGAGCTCGAGTACTGTTCTAGGAGAACAGCTCTTTTGCAAGCGAATGTGTGTCACATGTTACCTAGCTAGCGAACGAGAGGGAGAGAGCTCTACTGCTCCGTGGCCGTTGCCTCGACGTCGTTTCAGAGTGCTGCCGCACTCCGGGCGCCCACTCGGAAAACCATCCTCGCGAAAGCCCCATCTTCCCTCTCAAACAACACATGCACCGAGTCAGTCGTCAAAATTCACGAAATTTTTAATAATCAGATTAATGTCGATGTTCAAATTAAGGATGTCTATGAAAAACATGTTGATTAAAAGAAGAATGTTCATTTTGGTATCAAACGAGATTGGAAAAGTTCCCATCGGGTACAAAAATAACCGCGCAACAAAAATCTTGTCCTTACCGACCATTTAATGAAGATATTCGTAATTGGAAATTCGATTTTTAATATTGAGTTGATGCGAGAACACAATTCTGTATGCCTTTATTTCAAAAAAGCGGTTGTTTTGAACATGAGTGATTCTTTAAAAAAACTATTTATTATATTCAATTTTAAACCTGTAGGACAAAGAAAAACTTGAGGTTTCGGGCCTTTTGTATTAATTATTAACGATAAGTGATGATAAAACGTTAGCCAAAGCTGTATATACTAATACGCTAGGCATTAACAGGTTTTCTAACCTTATTCATCAAAATAACAACTTTAATAAAAGTTTTAATGTTACTAAATATACTTTTTGAATCAGTACGATAATTCTTAATTCCTAAAAATTTGACACTTTATTTCAGTATTCTCGAATTACAGTAAAAAATGTGTTTAAAAAAAATTTGTAACAAGTGTTCAACTTGACTTGGAAAACATCCTTAAAGTATTCCTGAGGTGATAAGATAAGAAATTCGTACGTAAGACTTACAGAAAATCGAAAAATGATGTGTGGATAATTACTTTTTGATATTTAACACGTGGTGGAGACGTCGCTTTAAATATGCGTATCAAGAGATATGAGATATAATTACTCAACTTTTGTTCCGATTTCCTATTTTATTTTTTTTTCAGAACATATAGTTTTTCCAAAATTTTCTTAAATAAACGATTTTTACTATCGAAATACTTTAAAATTCCGTTTACGAAACAATAGAAGATCGCTTAAAAAAATATTACCTGATGTGTTGAGACTTTGAAAATTGTACATTTTTCATATGACAACTCCGATTGGGTTCTCACAATCTTAAAAAGCTCTACATACATAAAACTCCATGGAAACATATATTTCAAATATTCGAAGGAAAATTGAAAAATTCCAAGCGCCTATAACACAAAAATATAACTGTTGAAACTATGCCTTATTTTATTTAAAATAGAAAACGTTTAGAAGATATACAAAAATGAATTTCAGAAACTTTATTTGCAGCATTGTTCATCAACGTTCTTTCCTTCATCGTCGTTTCTTCTTATTAAAATTTCAAGCTTGAGAAGCATCACGTTTTCAAGCCTGTTCGTTGCGAAACATATCATTTTCGAAGTTGACTAAACCAATAGATAAGCGGCAGTACATCAGCTCTACTCTTCACTTCTCTATATATACTCAACACTTTATTCACTTCTCTATACTCCAGACCATATATTTTAAGCTAAATTTCACTTTTTAAAACTGCAAAGGAGTTTTCCTTGAGTCAATTTATTCCAAAATAGTCAATTTTTTTATAGCAGCCAAATTCAAGATTGAAATGCCAAAAAAAATAAAGTCATGCGAGTATATAGAAAAGTGAAGAGCAGAGCTAACGTACTACCAGATAAGTATACGTTAAGGGAATGAACTAGATTTTCTTCGGGCATGCAAAAACAAGCTCGAAACAACGAAACTAAAAAGGATGCGCTCGCGAAGACTTGACACCTGACGAAGCGAAAATAGCAAATTGGTGAAAGCGCTCGAGGAAGCCCGGGGATAGCGGCCGCGCGGCATCGGCGAATAGAGTTCTCTCTCGGCCGATGCGCGATGGACACGCGTGTGAGCGAGCACGGCTGGCTTCGACGGTCCTCGAGACCCCCCCCTCCTCCTCCCCCCTTCTCCTCCTTAACCTCCCCTCGTCCCGCGCCTCCTCGCGCACTTGTATCTAGATCTCGCACACACGCCTCCATCGGTCGCTACAAATAAACTTCCTTCGTGCATTTGCCTCCGGATCTTCTGAATAATGCGTTACACCACTTTTTCCTCCACCGAGTATCGATTCACTAACGACCACGCGAGAAGTGGAACAACGTTGCACACTTTGTTGTTAAAAAAAGCCGTCGGACGAGGACAGATGGGCGGATTGATAATAAAAAGCGTCACAAGAAATAAAAACCCTTTTTTCCCCTATATACGATAATATGAAAATACGTGGTTGGAGTAAAACTTGATAAAAAATAAGGAAAATAAAGAAAATATGAATTTTATACAACATGTAATATAGAAAAATAAAATATAAAGAAATTCATTGATAAAAAAGAATTACAAAAGTTGAGGAACTTTAATTTTAAGGTAGTTCTTCAGCGAAGGTTCGTATCTTGTGAGGACACCAGAGGGGCACCAAAAATAATAAAAATAAGTGGTTCATTTTTTTATAAAATGCATGGTTATTGTTTATGGATATGTTTATTTGTTTATTTGTTTATTTGTGCTATTTTGAAAGTTACACGTTATTGTGGGCAACGTTGCCAAATATTTGAAGAAACGATGGAGATCTACGATTTGTATAGCTTAAATTTTCATTTATTCTATTATTGTATCTTATTAGAAAGCTCGGTAAAAGATCCATTTTTTTAATTGCTTATTTTTTAATGACGAAAAAAATGGGAGGATTTTTTGATTTAGATCAGCAGTCTTTTGCAAAACACAAAAACCCAAATAATTGGACATAATTACCATTTTGAGGTACTTTATATATCGATACCATCGAATCAAAAGTTTTTATCTCAATTTATCTCCTTATCATGTGACTTTAGAGCTTAAGTTCATTAAAAAAAAGTTGTAAATTATTTCAAAAACAACATACTAAAAATTCAAGATCGTCCAAGGTGACATGTACTTGCTATGTACGTATAAAAATCATGAGAAAAAAAAACTTATCAATTTAAAAAAAATCTAAAGGAATAAGCTTCTTTGAAGTACAATAAAGGTGAGCTATGCTAAATTTTAAAAAGATTCACTATCTAGAATTGAAAATGATTTGGAATAAAAATCACATGTAATATTTAACACGGGTTTTTATGGGAAAGTACCAAAAATTAGAATTTTTAACAATAAATATCTCGATTTTTACGTGGTGAAACCTCTTCTAAAATTTGATACACATATGCACATGCCTTGTCAAAGATGGTTTGTGCAAATTTTCTATGAATTCCTAAAAAACGATAAAACAATAAAATTACCTTAAAAAGCACATTTCTAATTTAATTTTTCTCGAAAATGACATCGACGTCCATCTCGATTTTTTCTAATAAATTAGGTATTACTCGATTAACTGATATATACCCATGCAATAAACGGAGAGAATTTTATATGCCAAATTACTATACATTGCATATAGTAGTACTGTGTTAAGAGTTTGGAACTTCTTAGGACTTTTTAATACAAAACATAAAGCAACTTTAATCATTTTATAATCATAATTACTATATGTTTTGGACAAAAAAATCCTCAAATTTTTCAAAACTGTTAGCACAGTAAAAACGAACATAATCATTTTTCGTATAAAGTTCATCTCCATGTATAAAAATTTTCCACAGACTTTCATTTTTGGTTGGAGACTTTAATATTGATTTATTATTATTTGCGTTTTTGAATAAACTTTCGAAACGTCATTATAAATTGCTCGGGAATGAAATGTTGAATCTTGACTAATTTTGGTGATGAGTAGAAAGAGTTTCGCACTGATTTCTGGGCCGGAGTAGAAAAGTCGGAATCCGGAGTTTTCGAAACGAGAAAGTCGTCATCGGCGTGTCTGCGTCGCGGGAGAAAATGGCGAGGGGGAGAGCGCTCATTATCGAAGGCGTGAGTGCCGATCGAGCGTTGAACCCAATTGTCCATGGCACACGCTCTCTCGGTCCAACATCTCTCTTTCTCTCTCTTTCTTATTTTTTCTCTCTTTTCCTCGATATTTTCTCTCTGTCTTGCTATCTTCGCTCTCGTCGTGATTAAACGTGCCACGCTCGGCCGACTTCTTCTTTCACCTTTGTGTGTACAAGAGCCTCCTGCCTCGACTGCGAGAATCACGAAACAACTCGTACAACCGAGAGAACACGTTGAAAATATTTTCTTTTTTTCTCTCCCTAATCGGCCTAATCTCTCGATTTGCATCGAAATGTTTAGCAGGGAAGAATGAGAGACGGTAATAGATCCGACGAGAATTAAAAAAAAACATCCTTTCTACTTTTTGACCATGAATAAGTAACGTTGAAACGTTTTAAAGCGATACATATATTTTTTCTGTTAAAATGAAAACAATTGTAATATGCGCAATATCAAAAATAAAATACAACAAAAGTTACCCAATGTATTAAAAATAAAAAAATATCAATAAAATTTTTATTTTAAGAAATAAATAAATGTTAACATTATATTTCAAAAAAAAATTAAATTTTATGCTTTGAATAAGAATTTGAGTTGAAACAATTCTGAAATGATTAATTTTTTGTAAAAATATATGTAATCTTGCGAAATGAAATAATTTGGAAAGTCATAAAAAATGAACGAAAATATTAGGGAAATAAATAAAAATCAAGCGTAGCGATAAAAATGTCAAAAAAATAAGAATGAAAAATTAAAATAAAAGATATAGGATAATATAAAAAATGTATAGCGCAGGAGGAGAAGCTAATGCAGAAGTATCTGGTCGAGTCACGTCTGAGCGAACGACCCCCGACCTCAATTAACGTCCACCAGGAGGCCGAGAACTTCGAGGCAATGAATGACACGAGCCTCCGTGCAGACTCTAGCGACGCGATTCCCCCGTTGAGATATGCTTTCACGGTACACCCGACAATTACTATAAATAAATTGAGCACACAGGAGGACTCAACTATCTCTCTATCAGAATTCATCGCAATTTCCTCCTTCCTCTCCTCTATTCAACTTCTATCATTATTTTCGTTAATTAGAACCAAATCAAGATTGATAAATAAGTGATTAAAAAATAAATATACTATACATGAAAGCAAGGTAAAAAAATTAATTAATTACAACTACTATGTGAAAAATAATTGTGTTAAGTGTTCGAGATTCTAAATAAATATTCTGATGATTCAAATGAATTATTCACTCTCTCGAGGATGGATTTTTTCTTCTCGTTATGAAAAGAAAAATATTGGAAACTCCAAAAAGTTGAAAATGAGAGACACTGCCTGTGAAATCTCGATGGTAACGTAAATATCATCAGGCACGCGTAATGCGTCTTGGAGGACACTGCTCCCCTCATTCGGGTATCTGTCGTTGAGAAAATGTTATACCCGGAATACACGAGAGAAAAACGCAAACCAATTAGCGACGTTTGTATGTAAAACACGAAGAGATTTTGTAGAGTTTCTGCGAGACGAGTCGAATCACATGTAATGATAATTTTGGAGAAAAAAACGATTGGAGAAAAAAAACTACCTTTCGTGATAAAAATTCGTATAAGAAACATTCATCGTGAATTTTATTAACTTTAACATTGAGCGTAAATATTTTGAACTTGATTTTATTTTTATTTTTTTCAATTTTTTTAAAGCTATATCAATTCTGGTTAAACAGTAGTTTGTGAAAGGTTTTTAGATAATTGTTATTTCATCATTTTGCAACTTTTATATGCAAGTGACAAAGTATATAATATTTATAAATTTAAAAAAATTGTCCCTTTTTAAAACAGTCTATGAATGTTTTAAAGAGGAATGGAGAAATTGTTCCAGATAAAAATATCAGTATTTCAAATGGGTGAAAATTGTATTTTTTTGCTGTTAATTTTTATATTAAATAACAGTTTAAGCACTATTACATTGTTACATTGTTACATTTTATCAAAATATCATATATTAAAATATATAAAATTAATTTAACAATGACCAATTACGCTTTTTTTGTTCATAATATATATTCAACAGAAATATGTATGAATTTTCTATAAGAAACAATGTTAAAGTTCTCTGAGTAAAAAAAATGATAAAACTTTGAAATCGTTTACTGGTTTACAGGATTTTAAAACAAATACCTAAAATGTTGTCTTTCATTCAAATTTTACTCCAAAATTCATCCTCAATTTTATATATACGTTTCTATTTATAATTTACAACAATATCTCTGCATTCGACCAATTCTACATTTCAAATACAATTGAATAAACACTGAAATAATATTCCTAAAAATGGTCATTTAAAAAAAAAAGAAGAAGTGTTTGGTTCCGAAATTTTTTTTTTCAATGAATGGAAAGAGTGAAAGGCGGCTCTGAAAACTCTTGACAGTTTGACATTAGCGAGAGACTGGAAATGAGAAAGAGAAGAAAAAAAAATGGTAAATTGGTGAAAGCGCGTTGTAACGAAGCTTGAGAGCGTCGCCGGTGGAACGTGCACGATAGCACACGGCTTTACGGTCGGTGTAACTGACCCGGACAATGCGCGAGCCCGTAAGCTGGTAAAGATAAACGCACGCGTCGGGGCACAGCTTGGAAGCGTCGGGGCTCGCGTGTGTGCAATTCGAGAGTCACGTATGTCCGCTATAGGCGTACGAACGACGAAAGCCAAAGGAGACAGCGACCGTACACGCATTCACGATTAGGAGGGAAGATTTCGTTCGCGAAGTTGATGTAGGAAAGCCCCCCCCCGTGTCAAACGAAAATGGAAGGAACGGGAGAGAAAATATTCGAGGCACGAAACTCGACAAAAGTTGCTCGGCTTTATACTCCTTCGTATATATATTCTCTCTGTCGAGACAAGAAAAAAAACATTCTCAGCTTCAACCTCTACACCATCGAGTTTTTCTTCATTTTTAACGTGATTACTGATTTTTCATCGATTACGTTTATATTTCCAATCTTATATATAAAGGACAGAACGACATTTGGTGAGGTTACGATTATTATTTTGCCATTTTTAAACAGTGCTTTTTTAATAAATATAGTAATTTGAAATAAATTGGGAAAGTAAGGAAATATAGTTATGGATTTTATCAAAAATTATGGCTTATAATAGAGAGTTCAACGACTAAATTATTATTTTCTTTTTTAGTTACTATTAATACATTTATTGAGGGTTGAATTTAATTTGTAGCGTTGGTTCATGAAAAAATATTCGTATTTTCCAAACCTACACAAAAAATTACTTTCTCTATCTTATCTTTTGAATTACTGTAAAAATAAATCATGATTTGAGATATACTCAGAAAATAGGGAAATATTTTTTAATCTTATCAATAAAGTCTCGTGTTCAACAAAACAATGTCTATCGCCATTTTTAAATGTATAATTTGATAAAACGTGAGACCATAATTATTTGGAATGTCTTCAAAAGACAAAAGAATTTTAGGAGAAATTGTTAAGAAAATTTCTTCTTTTTTTTCGAATTTGTACTCAACGACGAGGGCGAAGCGGAATAAATTTTTTTCAGCGATTCCGAGGAGCAACGTTTCGAGAATTCGCGAGTGCTCGTACAGGAAAATGCGCGGGGCTGCGATAACGCGGAGAGAAAAGCGGGAAAATGCGCGTTGCCAACTCTTCGTTGCGGCAATACGGTCACCGCGATTGCACATTCGTTTTCGTGCGAGAGTAGTTTCGAATCTCTCGCGTACGAGTCGTTTACCACGTTTATTTGTTTAGCGGGGAAAAAGAGGAGTTTAGCGGATACGGAAAAAGGCGGTGCGAGCGAGAATGGAAAGAAAGAGACAGATAGAGAGAGAGAGAGAGAGAGAGAGAGAGAGAGAGAGAGAGAGAGAAACAAAGAAAAAGAAGAGAGAGAACGAAAAATAAATGCAAGGCAAATGCTTGGTTTCAACCGCAAAAGCCGCATAAAATAGAATGCGCAGGTGCGGTCCCTCTTTCGCGACGACTATCTCGCGTTTTTCCAGCAACGACATCACGCGTTCCGATATTATATCTCACGGAGTAACGATAACTTTGCCAAGGGGATTTTAGCTGAGAAATATACATTCCGATTACTCGAGCGATTTTTTTTCCAAATTCCAATTTCGCAGATCCACCGCGTCTTTTGTTCTTCTCTTCCTTATTCAACCTGGAATATAGCTCTCGCATTTTTCCTTCTTTTCTCAGCACGAGCTCGAATCTTCACTCTTCGAATTTTACATCTCATTTACATTCGTGCCATATTTTAATGGCAATTGGAAATTATTTTATAAAAGTCAATACTATCATTTAAGAATGTCTTTTAAGTATTTTAGCACGATCGTCGCATTTAATATGTGTTTTTAAATAGTTTAAATCACCAAACTACTCTTTTTAGACTTCATAATATTGTATTAAGATGCTTCAAAAATTTATAATTGAAACTATAAATTTAACATGTATTCTCTTATGGGAAACTTATGAATAATTTTAATTTTCAACAATGTAAAATATTTCGACTTTTACATGGCGAATTTCTATATATAATATGATGTTTCGATTGTTTTATGTACAATGAATAAGAGTTTTAAAAAACTTATTTATTAATGATTTTAAACATATGTGTTTTGCAGACACCGTGTATGAGCCCTAGAAGAACCAACGCAGGAACGGAGACAAGCTTGGAAGCAAGACAGTTGAAATGTAATGTATATACGTGACTCCCAGCAAAAACCGATCGAAAACGACGATAAAATCTCGGCGAGAAAATAAAAATATTTCAAAAATTAGCTCCTCCACATTTTTTTTCAAGTTTACTACTCGTCGATAAGCCAAACAAGTCGAAATAGTGCCAAACGCATCTAAAATTTCAAACCTTTATCTTTCACTCCATAACTTTTTCTATTTCCGTATTTCCAAAATAGTACGTAATTCTTAAACTGCTGAAAATTTCAATTTAATAAGGAGAAAGTTTTATACGACAAATTACTATAGATTAAATAGTACTGTGTTAACAGTTTTTGAAAATTATTAGAATCTTTTAATACAAAACACATATAGCAGCTTTGATCCTTTTATAAATATAATTACTGTATATTTTGGAATAAAAATTCTCAAAAAATCCTCCAATTTTTCCAAACTCCATTACCACGACCCAAAAAAATACATAGTAATTTTTCACACAAATTGCTATCCGTGCTTCATTTGTACAAAATAAATGAAAAATATAAAAGTATACAAATAAAAAATATTGGAGATGAAATTTATTTGTCCAAATTTTGCCAAAAAAATTAAAAAAAAAATTTCAAAGAAACGTGGTGTACGGGAGTGTAAAAATGATTATTTATTATATTATTTTGAAATGAAGTCACTATGACGGTGTTCTGCAGGAAATTTGGCGCAGTTGATGGGAGAGGCGTGTAAATTTGGCACTTGAAATGGACGAGGGGGTGCGAAGGTATTCGTTGCGGGAGGGAGGCAGGGGAGGGGAGAGGGTTGGAGGGCAAGTGACGATAATGGTCGGAGAGGGCGCAAAAGCCCCGAGTCACGGGCCGGTAGTTCACGGTGGCTTCCGGTCACCGCTCTCCCTGTAAAACGGAAGTTGCCCGTCACGTGATCGAAATTAATAGCCCGCGGTCTTGTTTCCCCCGATGCTTTTTTTCCCAGCGAAATATCTTCGCGGCAGAAAAAGGATCGGAATGAACGTTCGCCAGTCCAAAACGCTTTGACAACGATAAATAAACAAGAAACTTTGTTGAATTAACGTGAATCCGCGAAATAAGAGTAAAAACGTATATGCGGAAGAAAAATCATTCGTCTTTCGCGATTTCCTCCCCCGAATGTGATAGCAAAAATTCGACGATACCGCCCTCGACGTTTTTCTCATTTTTCAACGTTCGACGCTCGGTTTTTCACAGTTTCGTTTTTTTTTCGCGTTACACGTTAAACTCTGCGAAACTCGAGTTGAAATTTGTTGTCTGGACTGTCAAGAGGACAAACATTTCACCGTATGAACAGATACGAATCTAATATATTCTTTTTTTTGTTACTTTAAAGTTAAAATACTCTAATTTACAAATAATTAACCATTGGGTGATATAGTATAGCAAATTCCATTGTTTTGGCGTATACTTTCCTCTTCGACGTCTTTAAATTGATATTTTGCGATTCTTCTATAGGCGCATATTTCATATAACCTTGCATAATACGCTCTATTCTGGTTAATTGATTATTAATTATATAATTAATTATATTATATTATATTAATTATATTATTAATTGATTGTCTTTTTAAAAATACGATATTTGATTGAATAAGCAATTAAAATTAAAATAAAATTTTTTTTCAATAAATTTTGCGAATTTTTTTTGAGAACACTGGGTGGTCTAATATAGACCCATAAAATTTTCAATTAGCGATGTCTTACCTTTCTCTTGACGAAATCAGCTTTATTAAAGGTGTGATTCATAGAGACGATGCAAAGCTCCCTAATTATCTGCTCAATGTGTGTTCCGTGGACCTCGCACTTCACTTCACCACCACACCAATATAATTTTGAAACATATTACACCGATTTTCAGCGTAAAATTCCGAAACACTTCCTATTTTGCATAAGCAAATTGAATTTGTTTATAAAAATCTATCTAATGTTAACAATTCCTTTTCCAATTTCGTTTTGCAAATGTACATCGATTTTTAGCTTAAAACTTCGAAAACATCCCTATTTTACGTAAACAAATTGAATTTGTTTATAAAAATTCATCTAATGTTAACAACTCCCTTTTTTATCTCACTTTGTAAAATTACACTGATTTGCAGCTTAAAACTCCGAAAACATCCCTATTTTGCTTAAACAAATTTAATTTATTAATAAAAACCCATATAATGTTAACGATTCCCTTTCCAAACTCATTTTGCTAAATTACAACGATTTTCAGTTTAAAACTTCAATAATATGCTTATTTTGCATAAACAAATTGAATTTGTTTATAAAAATCCATCTAATGTAAACAATTCCCTTTCCAACCCTATGTTAATAATTCCCATGTACTATAGGGATTTTCCCTATGGAAACATATAGGTATTATATCTATGTTACACATATATATGTAATATATATATGTTTTTATAGTAGTTATTTCTATACCAACATGGGATTTACACCCATCCTATGTTAACACAGGAATAGTTCCTATAATACATCGTGACTTTTACTATGTTTTGCACTTATTTCATCCGCACCGACATTTTTTAAAAGTATTTCGAAACGATATTATAAATTTGAAATACTAAACACTGTTCACATTTTATATGATTGAAAATTACACTGGAACAGACACTCACAATTGAACTTGTCGAATTTCTATACGAATTGTTTTTCGGTAACGAACTACCTTGTAAGACCCGACACGTCTTACCCCGACACTTTATACCGGCTTACTGATTGCAAATTGAGTTGAAAAATCCGAACAAACAAGGCCGTGGTGGGTTTTTCCCTCAACATCGATGCAACACAACGGAAAAAATAATGACCGAGGGATTAACGAAAATTGTTTTCCTCGTTACGTTCGAGAAATGTTCTCTCTTTTTTTTTATGTTTACGATCCCCGAACTATTCAGGTATATTTGATATAAATAATAGAAAATTGTGTTGCAAGTATTTTTTACACGAGTTGAGAAAATTTAGCGTGTACGAGGACTTCCAGCCTGATTTTTTGAAAATCGAAAATAGGAAAATCTCAACGTTTCAAGTTGCGATATCTTTTTGTGTCCTCGACGATATCAACTTGATAATTGGTAATTTCTGAAAATTTTTGCTAAACGAAATGAATAATTCAAACAGCAAGGTCATTAATTCCAAAGCAGCGCACGTTAAATTCTTTTTTTTTAATAAGTAGAGATTAGTCAATATAGTGCGAATGCGTTCCGCACACGGAGAGAATTAAATATTAAAAATTACTGTGCAGTAACGGTAACCAGATGACAATCCTGAAAATTTGCTTATTATTACCGAGTACAACAGAGATTTTCACGAAAATGAAAAAAAAAATTCTTCTTCA